>PISX010005312.1:0-109486 GCA_004024625.1 Mellivora capensis
AAAGTGGAATGGTGACTGCCAGGGGCTTGGGGACAGGGGCACCAGGAAAAGGGAGTGAGTGTTTAATGGGTATAAGTTTCCATCTTACAAGATAAAAAGCATCCTGGAGGATGCATGCTGGTGATGGTTTCACAACACCATAAATGTATTTAATACCATCGAACTGTACACTTAAAAATGGTTAAAATGGTAAATTTTATGTTATATGTATTTTACCACAATAAAAAAAATGGTGGGGGTGGTAATAGGTACGGAGACTTAGGAGAGAGATAGTGCATATCCCAGTGGCGGGGGTGGGGGGGCAGTTTGCATCCGGATCTTATTCTCCCTCGCCTTCTTTTCTGACAGTGACACACTTCTATTAGGATCGCATCTGAATCCAGCCTCATTGTACTCTAAAGAGAGTTCAGACGCTAGCCCCATTTTACTCTAGGAACAGCTCTGACTAATCACCACACTGATCACCACCCCATAGAAAGTCACACTCCAGTACACCCTGGATGTGGCTGACACTCTGACCTTGGCTGACATTAAACCTCAGGAAAGAAGAGCGATGTGAGGGAACCAGCCTGAAGTAACTCTAATGTTATTCCAAACTGTGGGAAGAAGGTCTTTCCCAGAGAGGGGAGAAGAAAATTTTCCTTAAATCATCACAAACCCAGAAGGGGTTCATTTTCTGTGTGTACAAGCCAAAGGTGTGTCACATGGCACACAGGAAGATGGCACCCGGAGCCCTCTTTCCAGGCAAGTTGTTGGTTTCCAGCTGCGGCCGCATCCCGGGTATCAGTGTGTTCCCAAGGGAGCCGAAGAACAATGCCCAATGCAGGACATTCAGACTTTGCCTTTCCTCTGGTATCTAGGCCTATGGCTTATATACTTTGCTCAGCAGCAAAGCAATAATATTTAGACTCTGTCCTTCTATAATATTTTGGGGGATCTGGCAATGTATTAAGTGCAGCAGACCCAGGCTGTACAACCTTCTAGCCATGCAATCTCGGACAAATAATTTTCCTCACTTATAACTGTCCTCACCTTGCTAGGCTGTGAAGAAAAGTAAACAAGTATCTGTAGAGCCTCTAGCAATGTACCCGTCCCAAATGATTTCATTCAACAAATCCTTACTAGGCCTATGCTACCTACCAGTCAGTATTCTAGGCACTGAGGACTGGCAAGGAACAAAAATCCCTCCTCCTGTGCAACTAATAAGGTAGAAGGCTGGAGAAAGAAATCTATCAGAAGGTGATAAATGCTGTGGAGAAATTCAGAGAAAGAGGTTGCGGTGTGCTTTGAGAAAGGAGTGGCTATTTTTAAATAGAATGACTGAAGAAATCCTCACTGAGAATTTGGCATTTGACCATAAGATCTGAAAGAAATGGCCTAAGGAGCCACTCAGAAAGAGGAAAAAGAGGGAAGAACAAATGCAAAGGGCTTGAGGCAGGAGCATGTCCATCTTGTTGGAAGAACAGCGAGGAGGCCAGCACGGCAGGGTGAGCAGATGGAGGGGAGATGAAGATAAGCCAGGTAACTGAGAGCCCAGGACTTGGGCTTTTTCTCAAAAGATACAGTTTTGAACAGACGAGCTATATGATTAGATTTACAGTTTGAAACGATCGTTCTGACTGTTCCATTTAAAACGAATAATTGGGAGACAAGGACAAAAGCAGGAAACCAACTATAAGGCTATTAACTTCCAAGAAAAGGGACAAGAGTAGTTCAGATAAAGGTGGTAGTAGCAGAGGTTATGAAAAATGTCTGAATTTTTTATTCATTTTAAAGGTAAAACAATAGGATCTGCTGACAGACTGAAAGTGTGTGAACTTGTTAAGTTTAAAATGCTGATTAGAGAGGCACCTGGATGGCTCAGTCATTAAGCGTCTGCCTTTGGCTCAGGTCATGATCCCAGGGTCCCCTGCTTGGCGGGAGGCCTGCTTCTCCCTTTCCCACTTCCCCTGCTTGTGTTCCCTCTCTCGCTGTGTCTTTCTCTGTCAAATAAATAAATAAAATCTTAAAAAAAAAAAAATGCTGATTTTATGGGATCCCTAGGTGGCTCGGTCAGTTAAGCGTCTGCCTTGGGCTCAGGTCATGATCCTGGGGTCCTGGAATCGAGTCCCGCATCGGGCTCCTTGCTCCGCAGGGAAATTGCTTCTCCCTCTGCCTGCTGCTCCTCTTGCCTGTGTTTTCTCTGACAAATAAATAAATAAAATCTTTAAAAAATAATAAAATAAATAAACCTTAAAATAATAATAATAATAAAAAAATAAAATAAAATGATGACTAGACATCCAAAATCTCAATTAAGAGGTTAGATATACAAGTCTAAAGTTCAGAGACGTCTGAGCTGGAAACACAAATTCAAGAGTTTTCAATGAACGGATGATCATTAAAACAACAAAAATGGCTTCTAAATGTCATTGATTTTATTACACAATAATGAAATACCCAATGAATAGTAGCTGCTTTTATAAACCCTTTGTTTTCTTAAGGTGCTAGAAATATTTGACAAGTCTTAGCAAGAATAAAATTTTGGTGCCCAACATCTAACCCTATCACCAATCCCTCACAAAAGTGTGACTTTCTACTCTTCATTTTTCCTTACTCTCTTCTTTCCTTTCAATTTTTCAATTAAAATATCAGGTGAGGGGGCGCCTGGGTGGCTCAGTGGGTTAAAGCCTCTGCCTTTGGCCCAGGTCATGATCCCAGAGTCCTGGGATCAAGCCCCGCATCGGGCTCTCTGCTCAGCGGGGAGCCTGCTTCCTCCTCTCTCTCTGCCTGCCTCTCTGCCTACTTGTGATCTCTGTCTGTCAAATAAATAAATAAAATCTTTAAATAAAATAAAATATCAGGGGACGCCTGGGTGGCTCAGTTGGTTAAGCGGCTGCCTTTGGCTCAGGTCATGATCCCAGCATCCTGGGATCGAGTCCCACATCGGGCTCCTTGCTCGGCAGGGAGCCTGCTTCTCCCTCTGTGTCTGCCTGTGCTCGCTCTCTCTCTCTCTGACAAATAAATAAATTTTAAAAATTAAAAAATTAAAAAATAAAATAAAATAAAATATCAGGTGAGTGGGGGCACCTGGCTGGCTCACTCTGGAAGGGTAAGCAACTCTTAATCCCAAGATGGTGAGTTCAAGCCTCACTTTGGGTGTAGAGACTACTTAAAAAAAAAAAAAAATTGTTTTTTAAACATCAGATAAGTGGAGCCATTGTGGTATTAAATGGTAAAGGCATTAATTCTACAGTTAGGTCTTGAATCCTCTGTCTTAGCTACTTACTGGTTCTATGACCACTGAACTGTAAAATGGAGCTAATAGTACCTCTGTTACAGAACTGTTGTAATGATAATACATCCATTCATTCATTTGCTCACTGAGCTTCCATTACATGCCCAGGACTGTGTCTCACACTAGATCTACAACCAGAGGTCGTACTGTCTTTGTCAAGCTGATAGCCCAAGGGACCATAATATTTCTAAACAACCAAGACAATTTAAAATTTTTTTAAATCATCTAAAAAAAAAGTATGTAAAGAGTATCACACCAGGGCCTGGCAAGTAGTAGGCCCTAAATAAATGACCATACATTTACTATTTTATGATTAAAGGATATAAATCCTCATAGAAGAATACATTTTTAGAACTGGATGACTTTTTTTTTTTTTTTTGACAGACAGATATCACAAGTAGGCAAAGAGGCAGGCGGGGGTCGGGGGGAGCAGGCTTCCCACCGAGCAGAGAGCCTGATGTGGGGCTCGATCCCAGGACCCCAGGATCACAACCCGAGCTGAAGGCAGAGGCTTTAACTCACTGAGCCACCCAGGCACCCCAAGAATTGGATGACTTTCAGAAATCAAAAGGTCCAATTCCCTCATTTAACAGATGAGCAGATTAAATTACTCCATAATAACTTACTCAGGACACCTGTTCAATCAGGCCATGAGCCAGGTATGTGGGTACAGGGATGCGTAAAACACAGTCCCCGCCTTATGTCAAATAAATATGCAAGGGGAAGTGACCTGCCTGAGTAACGTAGCTGCTCACTTAGACTTGAAATCATGTCTTCTAATTTTCAGTGTTTTGCTCTTTCCACTGATCCAAAATTATTTCATTCAAATAAAAATATTTATCAAGAAGCTTACCACGTGCCCTGTGCCAAAGAGAGTGGCATCGTAGAACTCAGCAAGTCCTCACAGGTAAGTTGTCAAAAAGAATAACTTGGGCTTAGAAATTGATCCTTTTGGGGCGCCTGGGTGGCTCAGTCGGTTAAGCTTTGCCTTCGGTTCAGGTCACAATCCTTGGGTCCTGGGCTTGAGTCCCTGATCCTCCCTTTGCCCCTCCTCCCACTCATTCTCTCAAGCTCTCTCTCTCTCAAATAATAAATATTTTTTAAAAAAAGAAACTGATCCTTTTTTTGCTCTGTAAGTCATCAACAATAGGCAGCAGCTGAGGCCTCAGAGGCATTGGTAGGAAATTACAGAAAGCCAGAGATAAATAAAGTGAAAGCCATGGGCTGAGCAGAGAGAAAACAGAGCAAGGCCTTTCTCCTTCACCCCAGAGATGAAATCACATTCCCTCCAGTGTAGGGCCAGTCACGAACTCTACCTTTATCTCTCTGGGCCATCCACCCATCCTCACCCCCTTTCAATGACTGAGCTTCCAATGGGAAAAACAACACAATGGTGTGGAGCGAGCACACGTTGAGGGCTCACAGACCTCAGCGGAAATGCAGGTTCTACCTCTAACTGGTTGAATGTTTCTTACCTCTCTGCTTGGAAAATGGTCACTATACTTAACTTACTTATGTGATGAGCATTAGAATAGTGTTCGATGTATCTAGAAAAATGCCTAGCATGCAGAGGTTACTCAATATATGGTGCCATCACTAATTATAATTAAAGTCCAGGTCTCTCTTATCTACCCCACACTCCTTCTCATTACTGCAGGCTTCAACACAGCACCAAAGTGTTGGGTGGCTCCAAAAGGAACAGGAAGCTCTGAGAGAGACTTGGCATCTCCACTGATTACATTTCTCCCTCTCCTCCCTCTATCTAGACCAGCTCAGCTCCCCACTCCACTTCTCCAACTCTGAGAAAACACAATCTTTGAACCTGCCTTCCTTGGTCCCCCTTCAAAATACCTTCTTCTTTCCTTCCTTCTCTTACCACTATCTTTCTCAAAAGAGAAGTCTACACTTGCTCCCTCTGTGTCCTCACCTCCTGCTCCCTCCCTCACCCCCAGCAGTCTAGCTTCCATCCCCACCCATCTACTGAAACTGCCCTCACCAGGTCACCAATGACTCAACCGCTTCAGTTCAGGGCTCACCCGACTTGTTCTCTCTTCAATAGACGGACACTTTCTTTTAGAAACTCTTCCCATTCCTGGCTTCCCAGACAGTGCTTTCTCCTACTGGATTGTTCCTCCTCAGACTCCTTCCCTAGCTTTTCTATCTACACATATCAGAGTTCCCCTGGGCCCTATCTTCAACCTCCTTCCTTCCCCCACTTTATGGATTTTATTCAGGTGATTTCACCTATTACTTTTTTTTGGGGGGGGGCGGGGTGCGGAGAGCGAGAAACAAAAAAAAGAGAACGCACGAGCAGGGTGAAGGGCAGAAGGAGAAGCAGACTACCCGCTGAGCACGGAGCCTGATGTCATCTAGATCCCAGGATTGAGCCAAAGGCAGACCCTTAACCGAATGAGCCACCTATTTCTAATGGTCTCCCTCCTTCCTTTCTCCCAGTACATCTATGTTCCTCTACTATAGCACTTGTGACACTATATTGAGTGTACTGTGTCTGTGTGCTTATCTTCTCAGTCATCTGTGGATTGCTCAAGGACAAGGCTTATGTCCGTCACACCTCGTAACCCAGCCCACTTGCCAGTCTCTCAAGATGAGCAGCCAGGCAACCAACCATGATGGAGATACTGCCCCCCATATCAGGATAGCAAACTCTAATGGTGGCAGGAAGTCTTAATACCTCCCCTCTTGCAAATGCTTCCAGATGCTGCTTGAACTCTGACCCCAGAGGAGGTATCCTGACCTGATTCCTGGGGCTCTTCTACCTGGAACATCCTGTTCCAAAGGGACAGGAGAACTTCCTGTATTCTTTGGAAAATGATTTCTAAAATGGGCTAATTACAAGTAGGGGTGGCCACTGCCAGATCCATGTCAGGAAGTCATGTTAATACCTTTACATACCTTCAAAAGTAAGTAAGGTGAGTACTACTACAGCCTGTGGCTAGTCTTCCTGCCTTCAATTCCACCTCTCCTTGGGACACTGCCCTTCACCACATTCTGGCAAGAAGTTGCTTCACTAGCCAGAAATCTATGATGGCTTCTCACTGCCTAAAAATGCACAGCACGGTGATTAAGAGCAAGGACCCTAATGTATCATCCAGGCCTGAATCCTAACTCCACCACTCATTAACCATGTGAGTTTAGCAAGTTATTTAAGTTATTTAAGTTCTCTGGGCCTTTGTTTCCTCACCTGTAAAATAAGAAAATAATAGTACCTACCCTCTTGGGACTGGTATAAAAGTTAAATACCCTAAAAATCAGTATTAAATGATAAAAAATTAAATCAACTTACCATTAAAAATGTTAATGACCATGCCTGGCTCATGGTAAGAACTTAGTAAATTATATATAAACATATTCAGGTTTCAAGTCCCTCTGTCATTTAAAACCTGAGATGAGAACTGTTGCCCTGACCCATTTCACATGCCACAACTCACCAGCTCCCAATCCTTTTAACTTCTGACTTCATCACTTATGATTCTTTGCCTCTACCCACAATATCAATGCCCCACCTACCAGCCCCTCCCTCTGTTCTTAGCTGCAAATTCTCTCTGGCAGCGCTACCTACAGGTGCCCAGAAAATATCCCCTCAGCAGAGTGCCCTTGGGGGGGTTGCCACACCTAAGAGCAATATAGGATAATACCTTCACCCCAGCACTGCATCCTCCTTGCTCACTCCTACTTGCACGCAGGTTATTTTTACAATCCAAATGCCTCCCTGAACTTCTGCAGTAGATAAAGGTTAAACAGAGTTTTAGAGACTAAGTCACACCATCTCCAGGAAGCCTGCTAGACTACAGTGATCCTCAACCACTAAAGTCTTAATCTGTAAGATATACTTCCTCACTCATATCTTCTAACCATCTCTGTTAGATGAAGGTCCATGAGGCAGTATCTAGTTTTCCATCACTACGTCCTTATTATCCTAGAACAGTGATTGGGTCATAGTAAAAGTTCAATAACTATTTACTGAATGTAATTAATCTAACCCAACCTCTTCATCTTTAAATAAGAAAATGGGGCACCTAGGTAGCTCAGTTGGTTGAATATCTGACTCTTGATTTTGGCTCAGGTCACGATCTCAGGGTTGTGAGATCAAGCACCGCGTTGGGCTCTGCGCTGGGTGTAGAGTCTTCTTGGGATTCTCTCTCTTCCTCTCCCTCTGCCGTTACACCCCCCACTTGTGCTCATGCACTCTCTCTCTAAAAAAAAAAAAAATAATAATAATAATAATATAAATATATGTGTATATGTGTGTGTGTATATATATACATATATATATATATATATATATATATGTATATACATATAATGAGAAAACCAGGATTGAGAAAATAGAAGTACCTCAGTCAAAGCAGAGTGAGGACTGAAACCCACAACTCTATAAGACTGAAATTACGAATGCAATCCACCAGCAACCCACTTCTGGGCCAGCTGCAATTCACAAGAGAAGACAGACAGTTCTCTGATTGAACTGAGTGTTGTTCCCTCAAAGCATGGCATTTATCTTCTCCTCCAGAAGCAAAAGACTAAGCCAACTATAGATGCTCAATTAGCTAAATCTCCTACCATTGATTCTGGGACATAAACAGGGATTGGTGGATTAACCAAGATCTCCAGCTTTCTATAGCAACAACCCAGTCTGTGAAAAGAAGGGGAGTCCTGGAGTTACCCTGCCAACCAAAGGACAGGTTGCCATTCAACTTTTCTAAGCTTTACTAACAGAAAAGCAGGAAGCTACTTTGTGCTCATTTACCTAACTGGGTTCTGTGAATCATGAGTGTCTTATGTAATGTCAATACATGGGTTTATTTGGAGTTTGGGGGTAGGGAGCAGGGAGGGGGGTGGAAATTTCATAATCAAAAAAAAAAAAAATACAGGAGGGGCACCTGGCTAGCTCAGTCCACAGAGCATGGGACTCTTGATCTCAGGGTCATGAGTTCAAGATTAAAAAAAAAAAAATGTAGGAAACCCTAGATACCTTTCCTTATCATATTAAAGGCTCCTAGACTTTCCAAACCTGACCTCAAATGTCTCTCAGAGTAATACCTATTGTCTTTTCACATGAGAGCAATATTCTGAAGAATGCTTATTTTATTTTTTAATTTATTTTTAAAGAACTTACTTTGGGGCACCTGGGTGGCTCAGTGGGTTAAAGCCTCTGCCTTCGGCTCGGGTCATGATCCCAGGGTCCTGGGATCGAGCCTCACATCGGGCTCTCTGCTCGGCAGGGAGCCTGCTTCCTCCTCTCTCTCTGCCTGCCTCTCTGCCTACTTGTGATCTCTGTCTGTCAAATAAATAAATAAAATCTTAAAAAAAAAAAAGAACTTATTTTAAAAGAATGCAGTGTACAAATGTATAAAGGTACTATTATTCCACAGTTCCCCAAATGGACAGGACCCTAAATAGGAACTGGACTTGGACTACTAAAATTACATTACTTTCTCGAGCACAATAAGCTTGGGAGAAAGTCAACCTGGATTCAGATCTGCCTGCTAACTTTAAAGCCTGTATCTTTCTATCATTATATTATATTCCTTGACAGTTGTTCATTCTAAAAAATCTTTACTGAGCTGCAGATGCAATGCTAGGTACAAGGGATATAAGGAAGTGTAAGATTTAGTAATCTTTGCACTCACTGAACTCATAATTTCGTACTGCTCATTGCTATGATAGAGGGAATGGGGACATTCCCCATTCAGCTGCCACCGGATACAAAGAGCTACCCTCCTGGAAACAATTAGGTGTCAGTTTTTACTTTCACGGAATCTTAGGCCTCAATGGAATATTTTGAAATCGCTTAAATAAACTCCCAGTTTATTGATAATAAGAGATCCTAAGAGAACCTGCCTTCATTTGTCTCAACTTGCTCTGAATACGGGAAAAACACAGGTTAGACAATGATAATTATAATTGTTGACAATTAATGAGAGCTTATTATGTGTCAGGCAATCTGCTAAATGTTCAACATGAATTATCTCATCTTAATCTTCACAACAGCCCTTTGAAGTAGATAATATGATTATCTCCACATTGTAGATAAGGAAGTAGGCACAGAGAGGTGAAGTAACTTGCCCAAAGTATTACTAGCAAGTGATGGGACCTAGGTAGACTGACCCCAGGGCCTATGTCCTTCATCACTAGACTAGCTGAGGTACTTAGTTCTGTGGGAAGCCTCGTCTCACAAATCCTCTACCATGAAAGATTGGGCTCCCACTGCCTCCTATCCCTCTACTTCTTGTCCCCATTCCCTCTAATATAGCAGTCAATCATCACCAAAATTACGAGTTCCATGAGGGCAGAGATCACTGAATCTTACACTTTCTTGTAACCTTTATACCCAGCATCACATCTGCAGCTCAGTAAGCATTTCTCAGAAAAACAACTGACAAGTCAAGGAATATAGTATAGTGATAGAAAGACATAGGCTCTAAAGACAAGCAGACTTAAAGATGAATCCAGGCACTGCCACTTCTCAGCTATAATCTTGGCTAAGTTACTTAACCACTCTGGGGCTCAGAGTAGTACAATTTTTTTACCATATAACGTTGTGAGAAAACTAAGCTAAGCGCCTTATACAGTGCCTGGCACATTAAAGTTACCCGATTCTATTTCCCATCCTCCTCCTTTCCCCTTGTCTTTCACATATTGGTAGAAAGACCTCTACTCTGGGAATCCAGAGTATAATTAGCTATAATCTTAATTAAGTACTTCTTTCTGGGCTTCAATTTCCTCATCTACAACTCACAGACTACTGGTTCAGAACAAATGAAATAAACGTGTGATTGAAAAAGCACTGTGCAGAGGGAAGGAATTTTTGTCATTCCACCGCACTAGCTTTTAAAATCAGCCTTGAACCATACTACACAGAAGTGTCTTGAAGCTCACAAAGAAGGGCCATCTCTCAGAGACCTGAAAGCTGTAAAAGGAGGGAGTATTTGCACTTTCACTAGGAGAAGGAGCTAGTCCCACGGGAAGAGCTGAGGTAAGACACTGCCCAAATGGCTTTGCTCCAGCAGTCCCTAGCTAATTAAGGCCTTGTTCCCCTGCCTGTCTGCCCATGACCTCTGCAAAGGCTAAAGAACACCAAGTGCTCCACAGAAGCTCTTCTCTTGGCCAGATTGGCCTAAGGTATTCCAGCCAAGGATCAGCCAAAGCTATTGCTAAGAGGTTCCTGCCCTTGGTGTTCCTTACAACAGAGCCCAAAACAAGGAACCCTCAAGCTGTCCTGAGGCTATCAGTTTAGGATTCCTCAGAGTCAGCCTTAAACACAGCTACCAAGTCTCTGGGAATGGAACAGGTCAGAAGGAACAGGACTGAAGCTTAAGCAGGCAAAGGCCCTTTGGACAGGTTATAAAGTCCCTTATGCTAGAGAATAAGGATAAGGGATGGGTCCTCCTGTTCTTAACTGGAAGTATCTAGTTTTAGATGCTGTCAAGGTCACTTTGCAGGCTCTTCTAGAAGTTGCATAGGCCCCAGAGACTTAACCACTTCCTTTGTTCTTTAAAGCAGAACTTTCATTCCTCCCCTAAGGCTCCCTCCCCCAAGCCTGGCTCTAGAGTAACACAGTCCATCCATTCTGCTCTTTAAAAGTTAAAACATATGGGCCCTTTTTGTTGTTAAGGCTTTAACTGCTGCATTGGTTAGGAATGTAGGCCAAAAACAGCACGCATGAGGAAGTAAAGAAGGTTTAAAAAAGTACTACAAGTTATAGTCACTGTCCCCACTTAAGAGTTCCTGGTTCCTGAGGCGCCTGGGTGGCTCAGCGGATTAAAGCCTCTGCCTTCGGCTCAGGTCATGATCCCAGAGTCCTGGGATCAAGTCCCGCATTGGGCTCTCTGCTCAGCAGGGAGCCTGCTTCTCCCTCTCTCTGCCTGCCTCTCTGCCTACCTGTGATCTCTGTCAAATAAATAAGTAAATCTTAAAAAAAAAAAAAAAAAAAAAAAGAGTTCCTGGTTCCTGTAGTTATTGGTGCTCTTAGAGAATAGCTATACAATCCAATAGTCTCCAAACTTTATTTTTGAACAGTGTAACCCTCTCTTTCAAATGCAGTTCAAATTAAATCTATTTATTAGGACTCTCTATATCTAATTAGATCTCTAAGGAAATAATGGATCTAGGTAGCAAACATCAGTGGCTCCCAAAATCATCAGGCAAAAAGCTGATGGGAAGGGTACCTAGGTGGCTCAGTGGGTTAAGCCTCTGCCTTCCACTCGGGTCATGACATTAGGGTCCTGGGATATGGCCCCGCATCGGCTCTCTGCTCGGCGGGGGGCCTGCTTCACCCTCTCTCTCTGGCTGCCTTTCTACCTACTTGTGATCTCTCTCTCTCTCTGTCAAATAAATAAATAAATAAAATCTTAAAAAAAAAAAACAAAATAAAAAATTTTTTAAAAGCTGATAGGAAATATTTTAACAGATCAAATTGACAATATCTGAACCCACTTATCAATCTAAACATTATAAAAAGAGAGAAAACCAGATATAGTTGGACATCCTTTCAAAAAGAAAGAAAAGCAGCACACCTCAGTGGCTCAGTCAGTTAAGTGTCTGCCTTCAGTTGTGGTCACAACCTTGGGGTCCTGGGATCAAGCCCAGCCTCATTCCTACTCAGCCGAGAATCTGCTTTCCCCTCTGCCCCTCCCCTCCACTCATTTTCTCTCTCTCAAATAAATAAATAAAATCTTTAAAAAAAGAAAATGATTAAACCTGAATCTGATCAAGCCTCAAGATCCAACTACCAATTTATAGTACAATACAGAGAACGTAGAAACATGTTCAATGCCACCGTAGAGAATAATCAGCAAAATCCAGAAACTGGGAAACTCTTCTGGACAAATAACCCAGTTTCTCCAACACAGACTTGCAAGGAAAGGGGAAAAAAAGAGAGGGGGGAGGAAGCTATGGATCAGAAGAAACTCAAGATTTAGATCAACCAGAAAAAAGAAATAAAAGACATCCAAATTGGAAAAGAAGTAAAGCTGTCATTATTTGCAGATGACATAATACTATATATAGAAAACCCTAAAGACTCAACCAGGAAACTATTAGAACTAATAAATAATAAATAAATAAATAATAACTAAAAAAAAAGTTGCAGGATACAAAATTAATATGCAGAAATCTGTTGCATTTCTATATACTATTAATGAACTATTAGGGAAAAAATTAAGAAAAGAATCCCATTTATAATTGCATCAAAAAGAATAAAATACCTAGGAATAAATTTATAAATACACTTACCAAGGGGGTAAAAGACCTATACAGTAAGACATGGATGAAAGAAATTAAAACTGTTAGACACTGATAAAATGGAAAACTATAAGACATTGATGAAAGAAACTAAAAAAGACACAAATAAATGGAACGATATATAATGCTCATGGATTGGAAGAATTAATATTGTTAAAATGTCCATACTACCCAAAGCAATCCACAGATTCAGTGCAAATCCATCAGAATACCAATAGCATATTTCACAGAACTAGAACAAATATTTCTAAAATTTGCATGTAACCACAAAAGATCCCAAAGAGCCAAATAATCTTAAGAAAGAATAACAGGGGCACCTGGGTGGCTCAGTTGGCTAAGCAACTGCCTTCTGCTCAGGTCATGATCTTGGAATCCTGGGATTGAATCCCACATCAGGGTCCCTGCTCAGCAGGGAGTCTGCTTCTCTGTCTGACCTCTCCCCTTTCCCCATCATGCTTTTTCTCTCTCATTCTCTCTGTCTCTCTCTGTCTCAAATAAATAAATAAAATCTTTAAAAAAAAAAAAAAAGGAAGAACAACAAAGCTGGAGGTTCCGTGATTTCAAACTATACTACAAAACAATAATAATCAAAACAGTATTGTACTGGCACAAACACAGACACATAGATCAATGGAATACAATAATAGACAGTCCACAGGCACCTGGGTGACTCGGTCGGTTAAATATCTGCCTTCGGCCCAGGTTGTGATCCCAGGGTCCTGGGATCGAGCCCCACATAGGGCTCTCTGCTCAGCGGAGAACCTGTTTCTCCCTCTCCTTCTGCCTACCACTCTGCCTACTTGTGATCCCTCTCTCTCTGTCAAATAAACAAACAAAATCTTTGGGGGAAAAAAAAAGAACAGTCCAGAATTAAACCTACATTTATATTGTCATTTAATCTTTAACAAAGAAGGCAAGGATGTAAAAACAGGGAAAAATCTTTTCAAAAAGTGGTGTTAGGAAAACTGAATAAATACACGGAAAAGAATGAAACTGGACTACTTTCTTACACCTTACACAAAAATAATTTCAAAATGGATTAAAAACTTAAATATAAGACCAGAACCCAGGGGCATCTGGGTGGCTCAGTGGGTTAAAGCCTCTGCTTTCGGCTCAGGTCATGATCCCAGGGTCCTGGGATGGAGCCCCACATCGGGCTCTCTGCACAGCAGGGAGCCTGCTTCCCCTCCTCTCTCTCTGCCTGCCTCTCTGCCTACTTGTGATCTCTATCAAATAAATAAATAAAATCTTTTTAAAAAATTAAAAAAAAAAAGACCAGAACCCATAAAATTCCTAGAAGAATACATAGGCATAAGCTCTTAGACATTGATCTAAACAACTTTTTTTTTTTATCTATCTCCTCAGGCAAGGGCAAAAAAACCAAATATAAAGAAATGGAACTATATTAAACTAAAAAAAAAAAAGATTTAGATTAAACAACCAATGTACAGAGCTTCGGGGGACACTGATATGAATAAATTAACTTAAACATTGACTAGTTGATGATATTAAAGGATTACTGTTATATTTTTAGGTGTGATAATGGTATTTTGGTTATGTTTTCAAATATAGTTCTTTTAGAAATACACAATAATGTTTGTGAATGAAATAATATGCCTAAAATGTGCTTCAAAATAATCCAAACAGATGGAAAGGTAAAGATGAAATAGGATTAATAAAACTGGCCTTGAGGGGCGCCTGGGTGGCTCAGTTGGTTAAGCAACTGCCTTTGGCTCCAGTTGTAATCCCAGGGTCCTGAGATCAAGCCCCACATTGGACTCCCTGCTCAGTGGGGAGTCTGCTTCTCCCTCTGTCACTCCCCTGGGTGTGCTCTCCAGCTCTTTCTCTGTCAAATAAAATTGGCCTTGAGTACATTATTATAGACCTTGAGTACATTATATAGGGGAGTAATGGACACATAGAGGTTCATTATACTACCCTCTCTAGTTTCTTGTGTTCTTTTTTTAAATTTATTTATCTGCAAGAGAGACAGTGCGAGCACAAGCAGGGGGAGTGGCAGTGGGAGAGGGAGAACCAGGTTGCCCGCTGCACGGGGAGCCCTACAGCAGGGGCTGGATCCCAGAACCCTGGAATCATGATTTGGCACCTAGGTGCCCCTCTCTAGTTTTGTTTTGTTTTTAAGATTTATTTATTTATTTAACAGACACAGAGAGAGAGAGAATGAGGGGGGAGGGGGAGCCAGAAGACGAGGGAGAGAATCTCAAGCAGACACTCCCCACTGACCAGGTGGGTGAAGCCGGACTCCAACCCACACCCCTGAGATCATGACCTGAATTGAAATCAAGAGTGGGGCGCTCAACCAACTGAGCCACCCAGGTGCCCCTGCCCTCTCTAGCTTTAAATATGTTTAAATTTTTCCATAATACAAAAAGTTGGCTTTTTTGCTTTTTGTTAAGAGTGTGCATGAGCAAAAGCAGGGGGGAAGAGAGGAAGAGAGAATTTTTTTTTTAAGATTTTATTTATTTAACAGGGATAGAGAGAGCACAAGCAGGGGAGCAGCAGAGGGAGAGAGAGAAGCAGGCTCCCAGCTAAGCAGGGAGCCCAACCTGGGGCTCAACCCCAGGACCCCGGGATCATGACCAGAGCCAAAGGCAGACCCTTAACCCACTGAGCCACCCAGGCGCCCTGGGAAAGAGAGAATCTCAAGTAGGCTCCATGCCCAGCGCAGAGCTTCATCTTATCTCATAGCCCTGAGATCAAGACCCCAATAAAAATCAAGAGTCAGATGCTTAACTGACTGAGCCACTGAGGCACCCCCAAAAGTTTTTTCAAGTTAAAAATTAAGCTGAGGGGCGCCTGGGTGGCTCAGTCCCTAAAGCATCTGCCTTCTGCTCAGGTCATGATCCCAGGGGCTAGGACTGAGTCCCATATTACACTCTCTGCTCAATGGAGAGCCTGATTCTCCCTCTCCCTCTGCTGCTCCCCCTGCTTGTGCTCTCTTTCGCTCGCTCTCTTTCTCGCTCTCTCTCTCACTGTCTCGCTGTCAAATAAATAAATCTTTTTTTTAAATAAATTAAAATAAATTAAAAATAAGATGAGTAAGAGGGACTACGGTTGAGACATGTGGTTGAGACATGTAAGTAAAGTCTAGAGCTCTTCCAATGACTCACTTCTCCCACAGTGATCCCTGAGGCAGCTTGGGAGAACCTAGGATATCTAGAAAACAGTCCACAAACCAAAGCTGCATTACAGGGAATACATATACCTGAGTAAGAGAACCTGGCTTCAGATCTTGGCTCTACATCTTAATAGCAGTGTGATACCTTTAAAAAGTTACCCTCTGAGCTTCTTAACCCTTATGCAAATAGGCCTACCTCCCAGAATAGCAACAAGGATCAAATAAAATAAGAGATTAAAATACTGTGTATTCCTAAAGTGTGTATGATTGTTGGGACCGCTTAGGCAGATAACTTGCCTTTTATTCCTGACACTACTCAACCCCCATCCCACCCCAGCCTTCATGCCAATCCCTTGGAATCTTCAGAAAACACACATAAAATTATGTGAAGATATGAGAGGCCGCAGGAATTAAGATTCAATGGTGTAAGCAACCTCTATGTGCCTAGCCGGCTACAACATGTGTGTGTGTGTATAGGGGCAAGAGGGAAGGCAGTAGTGGTAAAGTGCCCTAGAGATGACTGAAAATTTACCCTCCCTAGGTGTCTCTAACTACCAATACCAAATGACAAAAAATAAACAAGTACCAGGCACTTGTGATAAAGGCCTACTATCAGGGGAAAAATGTTTCAAGTTAATGACAGTTTAACTGCCTATTTCTGACTCAGAAATAATGAAACCTATCTTTTTTATCAACAGTTCTATTTTCCTTCCAGAGACCCTCAAGTTTTGAATGATTTTGTGTGTAAACAAAGTACACTTATTGAGAAATAATTCAACATTTTCAGCTGTGTTTAATATCACTACTTTCTATTTTCAAAACACTGATCCAGATTTCAAACCACTGTATACAATTATCAAAGCTTCAGGATGTTTTGAAATCACACACCTCACCATCTTGGCTTTGATACTAATGAGGAAGACAGTGAAAGTAAATATGCAGACATTCAAGCACTGGGCTGTGCTACCAGTTGCTTATTTTGGCCGTATACTTATGTCAAAGGTCATTCACTCACTGGACAAGTTTATGTCCTATGATGTCATCAACTGCCACTCAAAGCACCAATCAGCTTGAGCAAACCAGTCTTACCACACAGCACTGACACAATTAAAAACCAAAAGCAAAGACACTTCTATTGTAAGTAAATGTACAATTTCCATTAGGCTTACTGAAAGCAAGTTACATTCATCTGTTCATTCAAAAACAAGTATTTACTAAGTGTCCCCTCCAAGACCCTGTGGCAGGCACTACAGACAAAATGAAGAAGACATAGTCCATGGCCCGATGGATTACACAAATACACCCCTTCGCTGCTTTCATGGACCCCCAAGTTACCAGAGACCACAGGCCATCAAAACTGTGTGGGAAGATGTGACATTTTTATTCCCTTAGGAACACAACTTGTGGAGAAGCAACCTATTTCAAGATGTACTTCTTGAAAGTACTGAAGGTACAAGTTGCTCCACTACTAGAAAAATCAAGAAAATGGTTTCTAAGATCAAAGTCTCTGTCAGTAAATCCACAGATATTTACTGAATTTCTATTTTGTCTTTGGGCATGGTGCTAGATAACAGATACGCAAACTGTGGTCCTCCAACCAAATCCAGACCAACACATGTCCTTGCAAATAAAGTTTTACTGTAACACAGCCATGCATGTTCATTTACATACAGCCTATACAGCTGCTTTCCTGCAACAACTTGCCACTTCAACAAAAACCATAAGGACCATCAAGCCTAAAATATTTACTATATGGTCCCTTACAGAAAACATTTGCCAGCTACCATCCCAGACTCAAAAGATACAGAAATGCATCTGTATGTTGATATAGGTGGTAGTTACACGGGTATACACGTGCATAAAAACGCATCAAGCATTTCATTCATTTAATCATGTTTATGTCATAACTCAGTATTTTAATGAAATAAAGAGTATTCAGGGGCGCCTGGGTGGCTCAGTGGGTTAAAGCCTCTGCCTTCGGCTCGGGTCATGATCCCAGGGTTCTGGGATCGAGCCCCACATGGGGCTCTCTGCTCGGCAGGGAGCCTGCTTCCTCCTCTCTCTCTGCCGGCCTCTCTGCCTACTTGTGATCTCTCTCTCTGTCAAATAAATAAATAAAATCTTTTAAAAAATAATAATAAAAAATAAAAGTAAACAATTATAGTACAATGGTGATAAGAATCATAATGAAAAGCTATACGAATTACACTAAGGGCACAAAAGAGAAAATAAACAACCTAGCTGGGTATGCAAGGCCAAGTCTTTAGAGAACATAATTGAGGTTTATCTCAAAGAATGAGTATGCATATGCCTATGCCAAGTGGGTGGTGCTAGGGGAAGAAAGATGGAGGGAAAAGGGAGAGGTCATCCCAGGCAGAGAGCACAGCACATACAAAGGCTCAGAAACAGAATAGATAGATAGATAGATAGATAGATAGATAGATAGATAAATAAAATATGACATGGCTTTTGGAGATGACAAGTAGTCCATAGAAATGCTTAGGTAAGGCACTAGCAGAGCAATGTCAAAAGAGGAGACTGGAGCAATACGAAGGGGTCAGACCACGGAAAGCCTCATGGGGAAGGTCACTATGGTGAATGGCCATGTAATTTATGGTCTAAACGGGGTCACTTCTATTTTTGTTTTGGGTTTTTTTAGATTTTATTTATTTATTTATTTGAGAGAGAGAGCGCGCGCATGCGCTCGAGCTTGGTTGCATGGGCATGCAGGGGGAGGGGCAGGGGGAGAAAGAGTATCTCAAGCAGACTCCACCCTGGGCATGGAGCCTAAAGTGGGGCTTGATCTCAGGATCCTGGAATCAGGATCTGAGCCAAAATCAAAAGTCAGATGCTCAACCCACTGAGCCCCAAAACATGGTCACTTCTGAGAGTAAAAGAGAGCCGGAAAAATATTTGTAGACAAGGACTATGCCAGGAAGATATGATCATCCTATTATTTGCAATATTAAAGAACACAGACTTTAACCCACAAGACAGGACAAGTTAACATAAGATTTTAAAGAGAGGAATACCAAGATTTATGCTTTAAAAAGAGTGTCCTTCACCTATTTATTTTATTTAACCTATTTATAGATTACTTACTACGTGCCAACCACTTCCTGAAGCACTTTACAAATATTACTTATTAATCCTCATAACTACCTTGTGAAATGGATACTATTATTATCCTCATTATTCAGATAAAAGGCACAGACTAATTAAATAACTTGCCAAAAGTGGCATGGATAAGTGGCAGAGCAGTCAGCCTCCAGAGTTTATGCTGTTTATTTTCCACTTCAGGGCTCACCTGTGACATTTACTCAGAAACTCCTGAGCCCTCAGACACCGTGTGGTCCCTCTCTGCAGTGACTCACACTCTGCACTTCTTTCCACCACTCATCATACTGTTAAACATGTGTTTAAAAATAAATTAATAAATAGATCTATTTTCTTCACTAGGCTATAAACTCTGTAAGGTCAGGGTTGAGATTATCTTGTTTACCACTGTATTCCCACAGTGTGATCTATTTATTAGCCCTCAATTTAGAAATAGTATTAATAATAGTTAACATCAGGACCCCTGGGTGGCTCAGTCGGTTAAGCATCAGACTCTTGGTCTCAGCCCAGGTCTCAATCTCAGGCTCATGAGTTCAAAACCTGCACTGGGCTCCACACTGGGCCCACACTGGGCATGGAGTCTACTTACACACACACACACACACACAGAATAATCATAATGACAACAACAATAGCTAACATTTATTGAGCACTCACCCTGGGCTACGCACTGTTCTAAGAGCTTTAAACATATTAATTGATTTAAGAGAAGCTGAGTAAGCCATTCAAAGGTCACAAACCTAGTAAGAAGTGGAGCCAGGATTCTACATCCAGGTCAATGCCCTCTACTTTCTGCTATACTACTTTTTTAAATTGAATAAATAAAAATAGGGACGCCTGGGTGGCTCAGTTGGTTAAGCGGCTGCCTTCGGCTCAGGTCATGATCCCCGCGTCCTGGGATCGAGTCCCACATCGGGCTCCTTGCTCAGCGGGGAGCCTGCTTCTCCCTCTGCCTCTGCCTGCCACTCTGTCTGCCTGTGCTCGCTCGCTCTCTCTCCCTCTCTCTCTGACAAATAAATTTTAAAAAATTTTTTTAATAAATAAAAATACAACTTAACAAAATTGGTATCTCTGGTATCTAAACAGTGCCTGGCACTCAGCACACATTCCAAAAATAAATGACTCTTTCAGGTGCTAAGAAAGAGACAACCTGTTACCACATCGCCTGCCTCCCAACAAGGCAGCTTAGCCCACAGAACTATAAGCGTACACCCAGATCACTGGGGAGGCAGCATAGTGCAATGGTTAAAAACACAGGCCTTGGATTTAGAACATTAAATCTCTAATTAGGTTGAGTCCCACTTACACCAGTTACTAGATATGTGACCTTAGATTCCTCATGTATAAAACGAAAATATCAGTATCTATCTCACTGGTTATTGTGAGAAGTAAGACAAATAATAATTGCACAAGACACAGAAGTACTCAATATACATGTGTTTTTATTATAACAATTAGCATTATGATTTTTATTATTATTAACTGTCTGATTAGTTAATGATGGACTTAGCTGTAGCTCAGAGTTTCTGCGACCTCCTGCTAGGTACCTTGGGACCCCCACCCCAAGTCTTATACCAAAGTTGACTATTTTACAAGTTTAGAGTTCAGGTGGGTACTATGTATGACCAGTGTTTCATGCAGCTGTAGACTTCTGCCCCAGTGCCTGAAGAAGTGACTATCCTAAGGGTGGGGTCCCATTCCATTGCTTAGGCCATGCCTTCCAGAAGCAAAAAGGAAACCGCTAGCTCTGACATAGCTGCCAATGAAAGACACCACACTAGAAAACATATGTACATGAAATATCCTCTTGTGCAGTCACATCCTTACCTTCAGGCTAGCCCCCTAGATGCCCAGCCCTATATTAGGACCAGACGGGTCTGATCACAGAAATCACATAGTTGGGAGAACAAGGGGAATCTCCAGAGATTAACACCTGGATTGGTCCCTGCTTCCAGACTGTAATGTACCTATCACTAGCCTCATTTCACAGACAAGGCAGCTTAGGTCCAGAGTGGCTAAGCGACCCAAGGCTAAGTGGTGGCAAGAAAAAATGAGCATCTAGTCTCAAGAAATTATAAGGTAAGACTCATAACACTGTTGAAACACATGGTCAAGTGGTGAGGAAGATCACTCTGACACGTTGCAGGGATGGAGCAGAGCTCAGGTAAAGAAGGTCTCCCTGTAACAGCTCGTAGCCACCACACCCCTCACAAAATGAAGGGGCCCCACCTTGCTTTTATGGCTCCTTTATACCTAGATCCTATAATATCTATTTACCTATCACCCCATGAGATGGTACTTCCTCGAGGTTATACACATTTTATTACCCTTATCTATATTATCAGCACCCTGCCTAGGCATATAGCAGCACCGCCTGCGGACTTCAAAAAGACTCATGCTAGCCCCACTCACCCCACTCGCCACCTAATACTGAAAATGAGGCACATTTAGTCCATCAGGCACCTGCCATGCCAAAATGCAGATCCTCAGCAAAGCATCAAGGTAAAGCTCACAGAAAGTGACTGTGGCCAAGTAATGAAGCTCTTATCTGTGCATGTAAGATATTGATGACAACAATCACCTCAGAAGGATGTATGGAGAGTTAGATGTGGAAGCACTTACCACAGGACCTGGCTCATAGTAGGCACCCAATGACTACTAGCTCCCTTCTCACAATCCTTCTGAGTTCCTGTAAAAACTATTTTGGTTTTGGTTTTGTTATGTTCATAGACCAACGTGTACTAAACCGCAATTATTTATTTCTGTGCAGAGCACTGTGCTGATTTCGTCCTGGGCATCTCGGGTACAAACTCAGCATCTAGCTTGGGACCCACCCAAGCTGCCCGGCACACAAGAAGCACTCACTCAACAGGGATCTCCCAAGAAGACTACTGGACGTGGACCACGGATGGGTCACTTGCCAGTACAGCAAGGCAGAGCTATCTGTTCTTTTGGTCCTAGAGACGCACTGGCATCGAAAAGATCGAGTCCCTGGCCAGCATCAGGTGTCAACCTTTTTAGAGAGCCCCTCCCCCAGTAGAGCCCGACCATTGTGATGACCGTAAAAATGCAAGAAGGATCCAGATGAGTTCCTCAAAACTGCTTTAGGGACCATACGGCGATGTTCCAAACTACCACATCTCCACTTAGGACCTGGGTTGCAATATTAAGAGGAGCACCCACCTTCGCGTGTCCATGAGTACCCACTGAGAGGAGAGCAAAGTGCTCCTTCCTTTTAGGAAAAGCTTGTTTGGAAAAGCTGACCTCCTGGGAAATGGCTGGGTCTATACCCTGGCAAATACGATCTGGCAAAAGCTTGAACCCGACAAAAGCATCTCAATCATTCCACCTTGCTGGGCTCCAGGGCTGAAAATAGCCCCAAATGAAAAACAAGCTGTGTGGACTACTTATCCAGTTTCAGAGCAAAGGCAGGCCTTAAGCTGGCTGAAGAGGACAAACCCCCCACTCCTAAACTCAATCAGGCCAGAGGCCTCACCTGTTTCCAGCCCCATAGCAACTGCATAGCTCTGGCACCTCTCAGGCTTCATCTTCCCAAAACAGCAATGGAACAAGTGCAGGACAGGGAAGGGCCTTCCACAGTCAGCCGAGCTTGAAGGGAGGAGAGAGCAGGGAGGGCGCTATTCCTGGACACAGATCTGAGGGCAAAATCAAAGGCCCACACCTAACAAAGAAGCACTCTAGACCTCTGTTCCACCTTCTGGCAATGACCTTAAGAGGTTCCTCTATGGAGGCCCTGTCTCAACGGCCTGCCTAACCAAGACTTCCCTAATCCCAAATCAGAGTCAGTCAGTCCACAGTCTTGCACACCAAGCCCATGCCTGTTATGCACCCTGATCCATGACACTAGAGTCAACTCTTCCCAGCTCTGTGTTCCCCAAAATATTAAGCATTTTGAAAGGCAGGTCCCACATCTCATAATGTCCGCGTCTCCAGTTTTGTCCAGTACCAAGACAGCCTCAGAGTAGGTGCTCAAACGCCAGTTTGCTGTAGAGTGAAAGTAAGCAGGTACATTGACAAGACAGCAAGTATGAAGACAAGAATGTATCCTGCCTTGCTCGCCCTGTTGTCCCAAGTGTATGCCGTCCTGCGGCCTTGGGTTCAGGCTGGCTTTCCCAGGCTTCCTCTCATCGCCCAGCTCACAGCCATCTCTCCCTCCTCTGTGTGCATCCCGGCCGAACCATTCCCTGGACCCCTCGCATCCTAGAAATCTGTCTCACTTCCGGGGTGTGTTTGGGAACTCCTCTTCAGGACAGAGTCAGTGGAATGGCCATATGAGAGCCCACCAATAAGTGTTTACAGACTAAAAAGGAAAAAAAAAAAAAGAAAGAAAGTGGGGGCACCCGGGTGGCTCAGATGGTTAAGTGTCTGCCTTCGGCTCAGGTCATGATCTCAAGGTCCTGGGATCAAGCCCTGCATCGCATCGGGCTCTCTGCCTGGCAGGGAGCCTGCTTCCTCCTCTCTCTCTCTCTCTCTGCCTGCCTCTCTGCCTACTTGTGATCTCTCTCTGTCAAATAAATAAATTAAATCTTTAAAAAAAAAAAAAAAAGGAAGGAAGAAAGCAAAAAAACTTACCTTGAGCTCTCAATAGCTGATCTGTAAGAAGATGAAAAAAGTATCTGTCACTGGTGTCTGTTACCTGGTTTCACCTGGTTGCTCCCGCGAGCTTCGATTATCAGTTTTTCTCCCTATCCTTCACTGGTTCCCAGGGAATTCTCCATGAAGAATTCAGGGCAAATGGTTCAGCACCTATATTTGGATCTACAACTGTGATACTCAAGATGTCATCAGAACAGAGATGACAGCTCACTCTTCACATCCCACATCCTTCAGACTATAGGGAGTGATTCATCCATACTTCTCCCAGCCAAAAGCAGGAAAAGTCCCTTGAATCAAAGGAGGACAACGTTGCATCCCCCACCCACCCACTGGTGGGCCCAAGCCCCAAATCATGTTCAGGTTCACATCTAAAACTGGGAAGGGGTCCGTAAGTCCTCACCTCTGTGGGCTGAAGTCCTGGGAGAAGACTTCCAATCAGAAAGAAAATAAATGATAAATGTCTACAACTGTGCTCAAACCAACAGTTTCCAGCAAATCCAAGTTATTTTTGTGTTTATTGAGATACAATTTGCATGCCATACAATTCACCATTTTAATTTTTTTTAAGATTTTATTTATTTATTTGACAGACAGAGATTACAAGTAAGCAAGAGAGGCAGGCAGGGAGAGAGAGGAGGAAGCAGGCTCTCCGCGGAGCAGAGAGCCCGACGTGGGGCTCGATCCCAAGACCATGGGATCATGACCCGAGCCGAAAGCAGAGGCTTTAAACCCACTGAGCCACCCAGGTGCCCCTTTAAATTTTTTTAAACATTTTACATATTTATTTGACAGAGATCACAAGTAGGCAGAAGGCAGGCAGAGAGAGAGCGATGGAAGCAGGCTCCCTGCTGAGCAGAGAGCCCGATTCGGGGCTCGATCCCAGGACCCTGGGATCATGACCTGAGCCGAAGGCAGAGGCTTTAACCCGCTGAGCCACCCAGGCGCCCCCAATTCACAATTTTAAAGGTACAATTCAGGGACACCTGGGTGGCTCAGTTGGTTGGGCGACTGCCTTCGGCTCGGGTCATGATCCTGGAGTCACAGGATCAAGTCCCGCACCAGGCTCCCTGCTCAGCAGGGAGTCTGCTTCTCCCTCTGACCTTCTCCCCTCTCATGTTCTCTCTCTCTCTCATTTTCTCTCTCACATAAATAAATAAAATCTTAAAAAATAATAATAATAAAGGTACAACTCAGTGGTTTTCAGTATATTTACAAAATAATGCAGTCATCACCACGATCTAATTTCAAAACATTTCCATCACCCTAAAATAAATCTCATACCCATTAGCAATCACTCCCCATTACTCCTGCCACCTAGCCCCCACCAATCTCCAATGTACTTTCTGTCTATACAGATATGCCTATCCTGGACATTCCAATAAATGGAATCATAAAATACATTGTCTTTTCACTTTGCAAAATTTTTCAAGGTTCATCCATGTTGTAGCATGTATCAGTACTGTTCCATTTTATGGCTGCATAATATTCCATTATACAGATATATCACATTTTGTTTATTCATCAGTTGATGGACACTTGGGTTATCTCCACTTTTTGGCTATTATAAATAATGCTACTACAAACATTCATGTACAATACCTTTGGCCTTGCAGGTGTTGAAAACATCTGATTGGCTCCCATACTGTTCACTCATTCTCTTGACTTAGAAAGGGCAGAGTCAAGCATCATGCTGTTCACCATTTAAGAAAGCACTTTCAATGTCCAATAACCCAATGAATCTTTACAATACTCCCCACAATCTCAAGGCAGTTTCTGCTACCATTTTATACATAAAGAAACCCTAACCTTGAAAATTTAAGTAGTTTTGCTAAGTCACAAAGGTACAGGGACAGAAGAACCCAGATACTCTCGTGGTTTGAGGCAGACAATCAAAAAGTATACCATTATAGAGATGTTCACAGCAAAGATTACCTAACTAGTAGAATGAGGAGGAGAAAGGGGTTAGTAAAGCTTCTCAGAGGGGTAACATTTCATCTGACCTGGAAAGAACAATTATAATCTCAGCCACCAGAAGAAGGGAAGGATATTCCAGACAAAAGAAAAAGTATGATCATAGGCTGAGAGACATAAAAGATATATAGATATATAATAATAAATAATTTATTTATTTATATATATTAAATAAATAAGTTTATTTATTTAAAAGATTCGCTTATTTATATTACAGAGGGGGGAGATGGAGGGGCACAGGGTGAGGGAGAGACAGAATCCTAAGCAGACTCCCCAATGAACACAGAGCCCAATGTGGGACTCAATCTCATGACTCTGAGATCGTGACCTGAGCCAAAATCGAGAGTCGGATGCTTAATCTGCCAAGCCCCCCAGGTGCCTCAAATATCTAAGTATATTTAAAGACAAGTGAGTGATTTTTAAGTCTAGGAAGGTTTGCCCCAAAAGTATGTTAAAAAAAAATGTTTGGTATTCAGAATATATTAAGAACTCTTATAATTTGTATTAGTCAGGATTCTCCAGAGAAACATAACCAATAGGCTGTATATACAGACAGAAAGAGAGATACAGATATATATATATATCTATATATATATATCTCTGTATATATACCAGAGAAAATTTATTATAGGAATTGACTCACATGGTTATGGAGGCCAAAAAGTCCCACGATTTGCCATCTGCAGAGAATCAGGAAAGCTGGTGATTCAGAACAAGTCCAGAGGGCTTGGCCAGGTGGTGGGGTGATGGTGTAAGTCCTAGTCCAAGTTTAAAGCCTGAGAACTAGGAGCTCTGATGTACAAAAGCAGGAGAAGATGGATGTCTCAGCTCAATCAATGAGAACAAGTTCACCCTCCTCCCCTTTTGGTTCTATTCAGGCCCTCAGGAGACTGGATGATGCCTACTGGTATTGGTGAGAGTGGTCTTTACTCACTCCTGATCCACATACTAACATCTCCTAAAGACAACCTCACAGACACACCCAGGAAATAATGTCTTATCAGCTCTCTGGGAATCCCATAGCCCAGCCCACATAAAATTAACCATCACACAATTCAACAAGAAAAGAACAAAACCCAATTTAAAAATGGACAAAGAGGGGTGCCCAGGTGGCTCGGCTGGTTAAGCATCTGCCTTCAGCTCAGGTCATGATCCCAGGGTCCTGGAATTGAGCCCCCACATCAGGCTTCCTGGTTGGTGGGGAGACTGCTTCTCCCTCTGCCTGCCACTCTTCCTGCTTGTACTTCCTCTCTCTGTCAAGTAAATAAATAAAAATCTTTTTTAAAAAATGGACAAAGAACTTGAATAGACATTTCTCCAAAGATGATGTACAAGTGGCCAAGAAGCAGAGGAAAAGACCACATCATTAGTCATCAGGCAAATGCAAATCAAATCCACAATGAGATACGACTTCACACCCGCTTGGATGGCAATGAAAAAAAAAAAAAAAACCCAGAAAATAACAAATGTCAGAATGTAGAGAAATTGGACCCCTTGTATACTGTTGGGAGGGAGTATAAAATGGTACAGCTACTTTAGAAAACAGTTTGGCAGTTCTTCAAAAACTTAAACATAGAATTACCACACAACCCAGCAATTCTACTCCTGGTATATATTCAGCAATTCTACTCCTGAGAACAAGTACTCAAACAACTACATGTACACACATGTTCATAGCAGCACCACTGACAATAGCCACAAGATGGAAACAGCCAAGTGTCTGCGAATAGAATAATAAACACATCATGGTATACACACACAATGGAATACCAGCTACCTATAAAAAGGAAGGGAGTACTGCTTCATTCCACATGCCACATGCTAAACAGAAATGAACCTCCAGAAAACTATGTTAAGTCAAAGCCAGGCACAAAAGGTGACATATATTATGATTCCATTCATATGAGATATCCAGAATAGTAAATCCGTACAGAAAGAATGCAGATTGGTGGCTTAGTGAGTACGGGATTCCTTGGCGGTATAAAAATGGTTTGGAACTAGATAGAGATGTTGCTTACAGACTACTGTGAATGTACTAAATGCCACTTAGTCATACATGTGTATGGTTAATTTTATGTTATGTGAATTTCACCTGAGTTAGGAAAAAAGAAAAGGTGAATGGCCCATGGTACCATATTCTAAAAAACTCAAATCCACTGATGTTTTTCCATCTAGCTTCTCCTTCCTGCCTTTCCACAAAGCTTGCCCTCATGTCCCAATGCATCCAAACCTGCAATTTTAGCAATGAGTTATATTCCCCTGCTCTTGTGTTCTAGTCATTTCTTGTGTCAGGCCTTCTAAAGTCTCCAGTGAGAAAGCAAACTTTTTGAATAGGGTCTGTGGGTACTTGTTCTGTTTCCCTTACAGCACAGCCCGGTCACGAGTGGAAAGCAGGGAAAGGCACTGAATGACCTCCCCTCAAGCAGCAGTCCGGAGCGGTGCTATCTCTAAGAAGGGAGCCGGAGGCTGGGTGGCCAGAGAGACCAAAGATACAGTCGGCACAAAATCATCTAAATCTGATTGATTTGCTTTTGGGGAGTGATGGGGGTTGAAGGAGAATAGTGAAGTATTTAAAAAATAGATTTGGAGCAGGGCACCTGGGTGGCTCAGTGGGTTAATGCCTCTGCCTTCAGCTCAGGTCATAATCCCAGTGTCCTGGATCGAGGCCCACATTGGGCTCTCTGCTCAGCAGGGAGCCTGCTTCCCCCTCTCTCTCTGCCTGCCTCTCTGCCTACTTGTGATCTCTGTCTGTCAAATAAATAAATAAATAAAATCTTTTTTAAAAAAATAGATTTGGAGCAACACTTGATTTCAGAAATCACTGAAATCTCTCAATAACAACTGTGTTCTTGGGCACCTGGGTGGCTCAGTCAGTTAAGCATCTGCCCTTGGCTCAGGTCATGATCCCAGGGTCTTGGGATCAAGCCCCTCATCAGGCTCCCTGCTCAACCAGGAGCCTGCTTGTCCCTCTGCCTGTCCCCCTTCCTATTCCCCCTTCCCCCTCCCCCTGCTTGTGCTCTCTCTCACATGCTTTCTCTATTAAATAAATAAATTATTTTTAAAAAAGAAGAAGAAGAACATGTTCTTGATTTTTCAGAAGCAACAATTCTAATGCCAAAGTTTTTCAGGAAAACAAGGATTTTACCAGCAAAGTTTGACTCTGAAGCCATCCCTCTGCTGTCCAAAAGCCATTTGCCTTGCCCACAGCAGTCAGTAGAGACTAGAGACATCAGGCCCCATATTCCAGCTCATCATGCCCGCACCCACACCACAGGGAATAACCTGCAAGGGTCACAGGCATGTCCTCCTCAGGCTCCTCATGCCTTACACTTACAGTAACACGGACAATAAAACCCACCAACAAATACTTCCTTTAAGAGCCATCATGTGGTCCTTAAATACATTCTCACAGTAGCATAAGACTCATACAGATTAACGATTTCTCCAGGGCCAAGTGGCTAATAAACAACAGAAAGCCAGATTTTAAGCTCTAGTCTGCTTGCTCCCCAAGCTCATGCCACTGCCACACCACAAAACTGTCCAGCTTCACACATCCTGCCCTATTTCCTGGACGTCTGTGGGAGAATCCTCTGACCATGCAAAATAAATCAGGGCTTGTCAGCTGAACACCAACCCTGGCTGCCACAGGGTCAGAACCTCTCTCAGGCAATAGCAACCAGGACACCAACACCTCGGAGACGTACCTGAGACTGCTCTCCGGGTTCCCCCGGCATTCCCCGGGTCACCAGTCAAGCCTCCTGAACACCCAAATGTAGATGTTCCGCCTCAGATGGCCCTCGAAGGCAAGGTCCTGGGAAATGCCAGGGACAAATACTCATGTGGAAGGAATGGCAAACAACACACAAAGCCAGAAATCAGCAGACCTGAGACCTAGTCTCAGTTGGGTCCCCAGATAGTTATATGACCTTGAGACAGAGAGAGCACAAGCAGGGGGAGAGGCAGAGGGAAGGGAAGAGGCGGCAGAGGGAGAAGTAGAAGCAGACTCCCCAGCGAGCTGGGAGCCTGACATGGGGGTTGATCCCAGGACCTGAAGATCATGACCTAAGCCAAAGGTAGATGCCCAACCATCTGAGCCACCCAGGCGCCCCCAGAAAGACTCATCTTGAACAGGAGAGGGCTTTGTAAAGTGCAAAGCACAAACTAACTGTGGGGTCATTATGATAGGACTACCACCAGCTGGCTGTAGAGAAGATTAATGTCCACGAAACAATTAGAAGGTGAAAGAGTAGATAATTAGGTACCAAATTATATGATACAGACCTGGAAGATTACAGTCTCGAAAGGGGAATCTCTGGGATCAGAGACACCACACAGAAAAGAACGAACAGGACTAGAGGACGATGACAGCAGAAATGTGCAGCTGGCGGGAGGGGGGGAAGCAGCAGGAGGCTAACAGTGCTTTGGGAGGGCAGAGAGGCCACAGTGCGCAGGCAGGGTCAGGCCAGACTGTGGAGAGAAGACAATCAGGCCAAGGGGCTGGGGCAAGATGCTGCTCGTTGGCGATGGGGAGCAACAGGGGAGAGGAGAGCTGGATTTGAGAGCAAACATTTGTTGAGCACTAACAATGTGGCAAGCACTGTAGAGGTTAGGGAGACAGCATGATGGATAAAGACATGAACCTTGCTCTCATGACTGCATTTGAATCCTAGCTCTTCTGTCTGCAGTGACATGAACATCAAGACACAAGCTTTGCCATCACAGGACTCTGAATTCAAATCCCTGCACTGACTGCCACATCAGTGACCTTCATGAAGCAACCAAAACTCTCTAATTCCCACTTTCCTCATTTGCAGTACTGAAATAATAACAATCTTTCACAGGCTGGTGGTGAGTACCAAATTATATAAAGCACATTAAAAAAAGAAACTTGGTAGGTGCCTTCCCAACAGACAACAGATGATAACTACTACCATTATCATTCACCACCCCTGTGACCTTGGGAAAGTTCCTTAACTTCTCCGGGCTTCGGTTTCGGTTTCATCATCGGTAAACTTCACAAGGTTGTTGTGACAATGAAAGGAATAACTGGTCTAAAGCAGCAGGCATGAGGCAACAGCTCAGCCAAGTTCTCTTTTCTTTCCTTAGCTCCTGTCCTTAACACTCTCCCTTTTCCCAGGTCCCACATTTGAGATCTCCCTTGTGAGGCTCGGCCCCCTAAGGAGGGCACTGAGGACATAGCTAGGGCACTTGCTGACTCTAGAAGTCAGCAGGTCCATTTGAGCCCCAAACTAACTTACCCAGTGCGGGACCACTCCTATCCGGGAACACCTTCTTTTTTTTTTTTTTTTAAAGATTTTATTTATTTATTTGAGAGAGAGGCAGTGAGAGAGCATGAGTGAGGAGAAGGTCAGAGGGAGAAGCAGACTCCCCGCGGAGCTGGGAGCCTGATGCGGGACTCGATCCCCGGTCTCCGGGATCATGACCTGAGCCGAAGGCAGTCGCCCAACCAACTGAGCCACCCAGGCGTCCCCGGGAACACCTTCTTTACTCACTTCTTGCCTCATAGCTTCAATTCGCAAGCAAGAAGCCTTTTCTACCTGACAGTCTGACAACTCCTCCCATGAAACTAAGCCAGAAGAGAAAGTCCTGAAGTCTAAAATGATGATAAAAGACAGGGGAGTGGTATTTCCAGTGTCTTTCCATAAGAGAAAAGGGAAAGGCACTGGGCGCCCTGACTGTGGCGCAGACAGATCCCACAGGCCTCGTGTACATAGGACAAGGGCAGCCAAACCTGAGGCAACTTCCAGTGGTTCCGGGAATGTCTGAGAACAAGGCCCTCGGCCTGCTGGAGTCACTCAGGCGTGAGGAAAAAATTAGGTTGTCACCAGGAAAGGTCAACTCATAAATACCTGATTAACCGGAGCAAACACATTCTGCTCCAAGTCCAGGGAGCATTTACAACTGATCCAGAACAGAAGTCAAGCTGAGTACACGTTTTCAAAGCTATAACTAACAATTACTGAGGGAGGGCCTGATGGAGGGAATGATGGCTGGCTGTAAAAGTTTAATCCAAATCAGGTGAGTCCAGACTCCCCAGTGGAAACTGCTTTTTCTCGAGACGACTTCTGCACAAACCTGCAGTGCAAGCTACCTTGCCTTAACAGACAAGAGCAGCCCTCCCACCAAGACCATGGGAGATGCCGAGAAGCAGAGCATATTAATGACCACATCCTTGCTTCGTCTAACCAGGAAATTCCTTTTGTGAAGAAATAATACCAATAACTCTAATCTGATACCTAAGGAAGGCATGCTCAGATCAAACCTGTGAAGCCACTGGCTAGATGTGCTTTTCCCTCAGTGCTTCCACCACACTTTGCAAATCAGGAAGGGAAAAAGAAAAGGAAAATGATCTTTCATAGAGCACTTACTAGGACTCCTACAAAAGTTGTTAAACTTGTAAATTTTTTTTTAAAGGTTTCATTTATTTATTCGACAGACAGAGATCACAAGTAGGCAGAGGGGCAGGCAGAGAGAGAGGGGGAAGCAGGCACCCTGCTGAGCAGAGAGCCTGATGTGGGGCTCCATCCCAGGACCCTGGGATCATGACCTGAGCCGAAGGCAGAGGCTTTAACCCACTAAGCCACCCAGGCACCCCAAACTTATGAATTTTTTTAAAGACTCATTTATTTATTTGAGGCGGGGGCAGGGGGGAGGTACAGAGGGAGAGGGAGAATTGAGAGAATCCTCAAGCAGACTCCCTGCTGAGAACAGAGCTTGCAAAGACGGGGGCTTGATCCCAGAACCCTGAGATCATGACCCAAGTGGAAATCAAGAGTCAGAAGCTCAACTGACAGAGCCACCCAGGCGCCCCCAACTTTTAAATGTTTTTAATCCTCCCAATAATCCTGTATGATAGCTAATCCCATTTTGTTTGTTTATTTATTTATTAAGATTTTATTTATTTGTCGGGGTGCCTGGGTGGCTCAGTGGGTTAAACCCTCTGCCCTCAGCTCGGGTCATGATCCCAGGGTCCTGGGATGGAGCGGAGCATGGGGCTCTCTGCTCAGCAGGGAGCCTGCTTCCTCCTCTCTCTCTCTGCCTGCCTCTCTGCCTACTTGTGATCTCTCTTTCTGTCAAATAAATAAATAAAATCTTTTAAAAAAAAGATTTTATTTATTTGTCAAAAAGAGAGAGAGAGAACATGAGCAGGGGAGAGAGAAGCAGGCTCCCTGCTGAGCAGGAAGCCCAATGCAGGACTCCATCCTAGCACCCTGCGATCATGACCCGAGCTGAAGGCAGACGCTTAAGGACTGAGCCACCCAGGCATCCCTGCTAGTCCGCTTCTATAAATGAAGAAACAGAGCCCCAGAAAGATGAGGCAACTTGCTCAGAGAAGGAGCTGGTAAGGATAGAGCCCAAATCTGAGCCTAGTCTGCCTGATTCTAAAAACTTTTCTTTCAACAATTATTTATTGAGAGCCTACTCTGTGCCAAGCACTAGCCTTAGGTGAATATACAGCAGTGTGTAAGGCAGGCGAAAGCCCTGTCATTATGGAGCGTTCCTTCCCAAACACAGCTGTCTCCACATACAGCACACCACACATCTAATAAGCAGATCCACGCATTTCTTTCTCCGCTCGCAGGCAGGACTCGACAAGTACGTATGGAAGGACTGAATGCAGTCCTTTCCCTCACCTCACAAGAACTCCTCTCAGAGGCTTCCCAGACAGCACTCAACTTGTACTCATCGAAACTGCATCCTTCTTCCCACCTTAGGCAAGCCGAACCTTAAAGCAAAAGCTTCCTGTAGTACTGACAAAACGGCTCCAGCCAATGAGCATGACGCCGGTAGACTTCAGAGTTTACAGAACACTTTCCATACGTTATCTTCTTTAGTCCTCATAAAATTTAACAAAGTAGGTGTTGTGCCCATTTAGAACAGAAACAGACACCAGAAAGTTTAGTTATGAGTTTCTTGTGTCCTTCTACACAATTGAGTACTGCATCTGAGCTAAACCACAGTTTCCCCCCGCCTGAATCCATTCTCCTCCGCTTCTCCTAAGAACATCTCATCATCTATTCTCAATACTAGGGAACCCAAAAGAGTAGCACGTCACTATCTAGACCATTCTGTCTGAATAAGCTTTTCAGGTTTCCCACAGCATCAAAACAGAGCAAATAAACAAAAACCACCATTGTATTTCATCCTATTGTGGTATTTACTTTGTTAGTAATATTTAGCTACTTTTCCCATTAAAGATGTTTTAACTGTATTTTTTTATATTCTAATTTGCCATTTATTCCCAAAAGAAATTTTGATGTGTAACACTAAGCATATATGCTATATGTGTAGAAAAGGCCCTGAAAATACTTTTATAATTTTTTTCAAGTCAGTGAGAAAGATAATTCAACTTATGAAAATCCCTTTACAGACTTGCCTTCTTCTGGAAAGACTTTAGCTTCTGAAGTGACACACATGGTTAGGTAAAGGTTGCAGAAAGCATAAGCTTCAATTACAGATTAATAACTCAGCACGTTCTTTGCAAAAGTAACCCAACCCCGTACCTCCATCCCCCACACCCACCTCCCCACTGTCAACAGGTATATTCCAGCAACCAAGGCCAGACAGAGGGCTCTGCCACCACCATTCATCTGCATTGTCCTAACTTTACTAATTACAAGGAAACTTCAAGAAAGAACCAAACTCTAAAGCCAGATGCCAAAGAAAAGGACCTAGAGGAACAGAGGCCTGCTCCCCAGGAACCCAAAAGGCATCCTACATAAAAGGCCCTATTGCCTCTGGTATAACACAGCACACTCTGAGCAAATCAAGAAGACCCAGGCTTGGCTTGATTCAGAGAGCTAGCCAGGACTGCCCAACACCCTTCCCTTTACCAGTGCGTCACAATGCCTGAAATTCCAACACTATTACAACTTTATTCGGTTCTTTAACAAACACATCCTGAGGGGCACCTGGGTGGCTCAGTTGATTAAGTGGCTGCCTTAGGCTCAGGTCATGATTTCAGGGTCCTGGGATCGAGCTCCACATCGGGCTTCCTGCTCAGCAGAGTTCTCTCTCTCTCCCTCTGCCTGCTGCTCTGCTTACTTATGCTCTCTCTCTCTGTCAAATAAATAAATAAAATCCTTAAAAAAAAAACAAAAACAAAAAACACATCATGAGTGCCACCCCTTGCAGGAGTGGTAGTAGTCAAATGGGACGGGGTTGGGGGAGGGGTTGCAGATCCATGCCTCATGAATATCAGCCAGATTAGAGATGGGCAGAAGGCTCTGGTAATTCAGGTCAAGAAAATAATTTTGCCTGCAGAAACTGAAGATGACTTTCTGGAGGTAGGAAATTAGCTCAGCATGGAAGGCTAGGAGGATATGAAATCATTTGTGCTACTTTAGGAAGGTAACAAGAGGATCTGGGAGAGACCCGGATTTGAATTCTGGTTCAGTTGTTAACAGGCTACAGTGACAATCAGGCAAGTTACTTTCCTTTCACAAGTATTTCCTCATCTGTAAAATGGGCATGATACATATCTCCAAAGACAGCTAGTGTAAAACACTAGCCCCAACCTAGACCATGGTAGGAACTAATAAACATCCTTTCCTTCTCCCTTTTTCTGGTTAGAACAGGAACACACATCAGGGGGGAGTGCTCCAAAACAAGGGAAATTACTTTCCAGTTAACAGAGTAAAGCCCTTCGGAGGTTAATAGAACAGACTCAACCTGAAGGCATCTCAGGAGTTTATAGAGAGTAGCAAATCCAGGCATCTCCAGATCCAGGTCCCAGGCTCTATCTCTCTCCACCATGGCAACCCATTCTGGGCAAATACCACATCACTATGCATTTAGTTAGATGAGGAGATGGAAACCCACTCCTCAGCTCCCTGCAAACACAGCTCTGTGCCAACTCCTGGTACTACAGGAGGCTGGAGCCGGACCCAGTAAGAAAGGTATTGAGTCCAGCTGCCAACATTTTAATTAGTCCAACCTTAAAAGTCTATAACCACAGGAGATTAAAAGGAGCCCCCAGGGAAAGACTCTGCCCTTCACACAGTTCAGCCAATTAGATCTGCTCAAGTGCCCTAATTTTCATCACTGAATTCTTGAGGGAATCAGGCCTGACCAAGCTCTAACTCCTGGCTGAGTAAGAAGAGCCGATGGGTGTGGGCTTCGAGAGAGGCAGTATCAAGTATGCCCTGAGGCCCTGACACCCTTCCAGCATCAGTAACTAAGCCTTGCTTTGCCAGGCTCCATTCCTCCACCCTGGTGTCCTACTGTGACTCATTTTCCCAGTGGCTATACCCTAGCTGATCCACACCCGAGAAGCTAGCAAAGGCTAGTTTTGATTCTCAGTTCTGGGGTAATCTCATCCCAGTCACACCCTTATTTTAAAGGAATATTATCCAAAATGGAAATAACTTCAAAACTCAAAAGAATAGCGCTACATGGTAAACCAACAGGCAAATATGAAAATTGAGGCAGGAAGGGGTAAAGTGTCTTGTTCAAGTTAATGATAAGATACCACACTCAAAAGCCAACAACCTCAATACTTCCCAAAGGCTCAGGCCCCTCTCCCTTGCCTCTCCCTTCCCTTCTCCTGTTGTCATTGAAAGTGAAAAAGGAAGGTCGTAAGGAAAAGTGAGAACCCAGGGGACACAGGGTAGTAAGGAGAAGGGATGAACCAGGGAATTAGATAGATGACCAGAAAATTCAAAGGACAACTAATAATAAATTACTCCTATATGTATAAAACTAAACACCTGTCACATTATTTCATAAGAACTGTACACATCAACCTTGTAAGTTCTATCATCCCCAAAATACCTGGAATGGGGGAAACAGAGGCCCAGAAAGGTCAAGAGTATCACCACCCATGTTAGCTATGTCTACTCAATTCCTAGCTTAGTGTTCTTTTTCACTAAAGTACCTATCCCATAAGAAAACTGTGAAGACTCAAGAAAACCAAGCCAGGAAAAGGAGGAAAAAAAGAAATAAAGGCTCAAGGGAAGTAAATGAAAAGAAAATGCTTTAAGACAAAAGCAACAAAAGAAGCAGCTATTTTATTAGAAAATCTTGCAATTCCCCTCCACTCCCTTGGAGGGGTATGACAAGACATCAGACAAGATGGCCAGTTTTAGGCCTGCTTCCATGACCAGCAGCTATGTAACCACAGACCTAACAACAACACAAGCAGCCTACTCCCACTTCTCAAGAAGACTCAGGAATAGGTGTAATAAGCTGAAGAGATGACCTCAAGGGGACTCCAAGCCAGGACTCACCTCGTCTAGCAGGAGGCTCCCCCAAAGCATAGCCTCAAATTCAGCTATCACTCTGCCCCAACGCCTCGAGCCTGCAGAAGGTTGGTGGAAGACCCTGGGGGAGAGGGGATAGTACTCATCTCTCAGGCCAAGAACAGCTAATAGGATAGGATTGCTTAGTGTTCCTTCAGTAACTCCATTTCCCACTAGAAAAGTAGAGATATGTAACTATGGAAAACTTGGAACATGCCCAGAGAACCTCAAATGCAGGTGAGTAGTCTAGGACAGCCTAAAGTGAAAGAAGACCTCCCATGAAAAACTGTAAGGTTAAGTCTGCTCATATTTGGCCAAAATACTCACTATTTATATGGGCTCTACCTCAAGCCATAATCCTGGAATAACACCCTCACACATAGCACTTAAGAGTTTTACAAAGGATATTATCTTCTATTACCTTCATAAAGTAGAGGTTTTTTTGGTGGTTTTTTGTTTTGTTTTGTTTTGTTTTTTGAAAATTTGGAGACTAAGGCTCAAAGAGAAAAGGGAGCCTGTTCAAGATTTTATAAACAGAAAACAGCAAAGCCTGGAGTTGAACCCAAGTTTTTTCATCTCCAAGACTGATTTTCCTACAGTGAAGGCCCAACTTTGTTAGAAAGCTTAACAGCTAAAAAACAAGAAACTTGGATTCTCAGACTTGGAATCCACAAAGCAGTTATTGTATGACCTTAGGCAAATCATTTCATTTCCTTAGGCACCAGAAAGCTCATCCATAAAATAGTGAGATCTGAAATAAGTGTGTAGAGCAGTCTTTGGTTTCTAGAGTACTATGAAGTATAGCCCCTTGCCCAGCACTTCAAATAAAGTCAACTAACCCCTCCACACATCACCCCCTAGCACTGAAAATTTATTTATTTATTTGACAGAGAGAGAGAGAAAGCACGCACAAGCAGGGGGAGCACCTAGTAGAGGGAGAAGCAGGCTCCTCGCGGAGCAGGGAACCTGATGCAGAACTGGATCCCAGGACCTTGGCAACATGACTTGAGCCAAGGGCAGATGCTCCACCTACTGAGCCACCCAAGCACCCCAATGACCCTCCTTCTAACTGTCATGTTTTCTATTAATGGCACCACCAGGCTCCTCACTACCCACACTCAAAACATGGGTGTACCTCTGACTCTTCTCTTTCTTTCCCTCCTATCCTTAAACCATAAGTCCTACTGATTCTACATCTACAATGCAGACCCTAATCTCCACAAAGCCTCCTACCTGGGTTTCCTGCCTCCAACCTCATGGCTACCAATGCATTGCATACACACTCTGAGACTAATCTCCCCAAAGCAAAACTCAGGTCATGTCCTTTCCTTGGTCAAAACCTGCAAGAATGACTTTCTGCCTAGGGGCGCCTGGGTGGCTCAGGGGGTTAAAGCCTCTGCTTTCGGCTCAGGTCATGATCCCAGGGTCCTGGGATCGGGCCTCACATCGGACTCTCTGCTCCGCGGAGAGCCTGCTTCCTCCTCTCTCTCCCTGCCTGCCTCTCTTGCCTACTTGTGGTCTCTGTCTGTCAAATAAATAAATAAAATCTTAAAAAAAAAAAAAAAAAAAGAATGACTTTCTGCCTAGAAAGTCATGTCTAAATTCTTTAGCCTGGCATTGAGGCCTTCCCTGATCTTTCCTCAATCTTTCCTGCCTTATTTTATAGTACGCTCCCTCATAGATGCTCTTCTCCAGCCAATCTGAACTAACTAATGTCCCCTAGAGACTACTTTTTTCCACTCCACGCCTTCACTCATGACATTTCCTCTGGCTGGAATGCTGGCCTCAACATATCTTATATATCTACCTGAAGTACCTGAAGAGCCACTAAGCCACCACCTCTTCCACAAAGCTTCCCTGATCTCATTTTCCAAAAGGGCTATCAGTATTATTCATAAGGCACTGAACCTAGATTACCTTGCACAATAAACTATAAAATGGGAGACCCATTGTGAGGATTACACAAGATCATGTATGTGAAAGTAAATAGCCCAGTCCTAGGATACAGTAGGTACTCAATAAATAGCAGCTCTTATTATAATAAAGAAAAAAGTCAGTGCACATCTTACACTCCCCTATTATACACGGTACTTCTACTGGGCAGGAACTGTCATATAACATGTGACATACACTTAAATGTTGACTGAGGAAGTAAAGAACACTACGAAGATACAGACTCTATCCCAAAGCTTATATCCAAAAGAGTTCAACCATAACGCTAGTTCTGGAAGACACCAACTGAACACACACCACTCTGTAGCTATATACTTCACCACTGTGATAGTCCCATTCAGAATTTATAAGTGAAATACACCCTTCTCATTCCCTCCCCCACACCAAATTCCTAGTCCCATTTCTTCCAAACCACTTAAGGAAGAAACCAATGCCACCAACAGTCTGATAAGCTGTACACTTTTTAATCCAAATGCACATCTCTACCTAACTCCAAACAGCTGTTTCTTTCTCTCCCCACAAGCTATTAAACTAAAATAGAAACATTACTGGCCTTTGGGTCAGATAAATCTAAATTCAAATCCTGGCTTAATAACCTTGAGAAAATCACTTAAATTCTCAGAGTTACAGTTTCCTCATCTACAAAATGAGAAAAATATTCACCCCTAAGCGTTGTTGTACAGATGTAAAGCACCTACCCCAGTGCCTAGAACATAACAGGTGCTCAGTGAATAGTAGCTACTATCATTCTTATCATCAACTTATTTGAGTTGTCTTAATTACATATTTATTTCTTTAGCGATAGGAAGGGTGAGTTTCAGTGAACTTTGCCCTCATCAGCAAAAATTACATGAAACAAGATCTTCTGGAGCTTGGCAATCCCGCAACACACAGGCCTGCAAATACACACACACACACACACACACACACACACACAAACACACCCTACTTTCTAACCTGGGCATGTATTACATGGGGCAGCCGTCTCCCCTGGCCACTACATTTTAGATGCTGGCTCTGGGAACTTGGCAAACATGGACACATTTGTTTTAACATACACAGTAGTGATGAGAGTTCTGAGAGCTTCCTGAGAGGCCTGAGATAACCCAGAGAGGCCGAACGGGAGCAGAGCTACTGAATCACCCTGGAGAGAATTAGAAGCACATGAGATTTGGAAGCCTGCCTCCCGGCCTGCCAGTGAGATTTCTGGTCATTACCTAAGCCAGAACTGCACATTAGGCAGCCAGGAGCTCCGTAGAATGTGGCCAACAGAGAAAAGGGACGGATCTGTCCTCGCTGGGCCATGCTGGCAACACAGCTGACTCTCTTAAACTTTTGCCTCCTCCACCAAGTCTCCCTGGAGGGAAGTGCCCGGGAGGAAAGCTGCTGTGATGTCCACTCAGGCTGGAGTTCTCTGAGGTCCGGGGAGTTCCAGAATCAGAGATAACATTTTAAAAGCCAGCAGGAAAGAAGGCTCCCCCCTCCATTCCACAACCCAGGCTAAGAAAAGCAGTTAAAGTATATTCTGTTCATTTGGCTGCCTCAAGTTTGATCTGAGGTAAACCCATGTGGACCATGGAACCAAAGACAGGGACAGCAGGACCCAAGGAAGGCCTGTTCACAGGACTCATGTCAGCCCTCTCGGAGCACAGCCCTGCTGCAGCCACCTGCTCAGGTAGCCATTGCTATGGCAAACAAAACCTGCTAGCCAGGGACGCCTGGGTGGCTCAGCCGGTTAAGCATCAGCCTTCGGCTGTGGTTGTGATCCCAGGGTTCTGTGATCCAGTTGCGCATCAGGTTCCTTGCTTGGCAGGGAGTCTGCTTCTCCCTCTGCCTTCGCCTGCCACTCCCCCTGCCTGTGCTCTCGTGCTTGCTCGCTCTCTCTCTCTCTCTCTCTTTCTGAAAAATAAATAAATAAAACCTTTAAAAATTTTATTAAAAACAAAAACAAAAACCTGTTAGCCAGAGTCCAGGACCAAACCATTCCCCAGTGTAACTAATAACTGTTGTCAAGCACAGCTTCAGTCTGTCCTCCACAAACAGGGACAAAATACTAGGGACAAAAAACTCCTCAGAAAAGCCACCATGTGAATTCTACCCCTACTCTCAGAGCACTCCGTCTAAGCTTTTCACTGGAACTGATGCCACATTAGCCAGCATTCTCCCTTCATGCCTACTCAATCCAAGGATCCACTCGTTGCTATCCACCAGCTACCGACTGAGCACACACTCTCTGACCAGCACGGTGAGAGATACTAAGGATAGGTACTACAGCCAACAAATCAGATATGGCTCTTGTCTTCAAGACAGAGGAAAAGATGCAACATGAAACAAACAAAAAAAAAATCAGAAACAAAACCCCCAAAAATGGCTTTAAAATCTATATAACATTTTCATATAAATTAACTCTCTTTTAACCCCATTTTTCAAGTGAGAACCCTGTAGTTTGGGTCCTACAGCCAGTAAGGACTTCAGCCAGTGCTCTTGATGCTAGAGCAGGCTATCTCTTGCTTCAAGAGGCTTGAGCAGGGTGTGAAGTGCCCAGAGTAGTACAGACCCCAAGCGCCACCAGAGCTTGATGGGAGAGAGAGGGAACTCGTGGCTAGTATTGTCGGGGAACACTTCCCAGAGGACTGAGAGGTTAGGTAGGAAGAAAGAAGGAGAGGGGGAGTATTCTGGAAGGAGAATACAATGACATAAGTAAAGGTAAAAGAGAAACACGGTGAGGTTCTGCAGACTAGGATAAAGAAAATAGAGTGGCTGGGCCAAGGCCCAGAGAGAGAACAGAGGCAGATGAAGGCCAAGTGGTCTGGGACAAGAAGCCTAGGTGGGGAAGGAAACTACCACGCACCAAGGGATTTTAGAGGCTGTACCATCTTTACCCCAAGCTCCCCAGCAGAAGACAAAAGTACAGGGCTGCTGGCTCATTTCAGGTTTTCTGCGCATGGTCTCTCGTGAAATAAACCTGCTCCACTCCGACAAACGTGACAGGGCCGTAGCCATCCCTCTGCAGGTCCCCTTGCCCCAGCAAGTTATGCCAACACAGGCGAGGCTTTGTCAAAATCTCAGGGCCCAAAGAGATTCCCCTTGGCACTTTCCAGGTGTCCCTCAAAGCTCTAGACACATTTACCCTGCCTGGGGAGGTCCCAAGTCCATACATAATGCAAGCAGCTGAGCCAAACACCACTGAGACACGCAGCACAGTGGCTGGACGCTCCTCCTTCGGGGAGCCTGCTCCTCACGTCTCAAGAGACAGAGATCCCTCCTCACCCTGAACTGAAATCCCAAGGGAGTGGAGTCTGCGTTCTGTAGACAGATATTAGACACCCTTTGCCACAGATCCTCCTGGGCTCCCTTTCCTGGGCCTTATATGAAAGCTCTCTAGCTGTGCGGGAAGCTCCTTAGAAACAGTGCTTGGCGCTGGCTTTGTATACTCCCAATTCTGCCCAGCCCAATTTCTGTGAACATGATACAATATTGCGAACTGCTTTCTAGTTCTCCTCTGTACAGGTCTCAGACCCCCTAACAATCCACACTGGCTGTGTTAGGGCAGAGGGACTCTAGCACAGAGTAGAAATAGCATGTGAATGAGAATCAGACAAAATTAGATTCTAGCCCAGGCTAAGACATTGGGCAAGTTTCATTACTCTCACGTGGAAAACAGGAGAAATGGTCCTTAAAAGCCCTTCAGCTTTGACATACTAGGATGTTAAGTCCTAGCACCCAACACCAATGGCCTAAAAGGTCATAGTAAGTTTTTCGTCTGTCAGTATGTAAGTTCCAAGTCAATGCCACTTATAAGTCTAGCTCTTTGAGGCCAAGCTGGCATGTAAAGTCTCCAAGGTCAGTAGATGTACAATGGGCTTCAGAACTGAAGGTACCAAAATGAGGAGTTGCAAGACAAGACTAGAAACTAGGATAAAAAGCTACTTTAGGATTGGGCCTAAGATACAGGAAAAATATATAGGGAGGGGCCATGCCAACTCTACATGTCAAAGCAATGAAGTCATGCATGAACCAAGAGGACACAATACAGAGAGACTCCACAGAACTCTAGGAGGCAAGTAAAAGAAGTTTAAGAAAAGCTAAGAGGGCATAGCTCCTAAAAGCCATTGTTCCCAAGATCATGGCCCTAGGCATCTTTTTACCACAGGCAGGGTAAATGTATCATGGTCCTAGGGTGATACCAGTGCCCCCAGTGATCCCCACCCTGATGTTATTCACACCCTTGTGTAAGCCCTTCACCTTGAGTGTGGGCCAGTCTTACTGATTTGCTTCTAACAAACAGAATATGGCAGAAGTTGTGGCATATCAGTTGCGAGTTTAGGCAATAAAAAGACTGTCGCCTGGGTACTCCCTCTTGGGTCACTTGTCCTGAGGGAAGCCAGCGACTGTGTCATGAAGCAGCCCAATGAAGAGTCCCATGTGGCAAGGGACCAAGGCCTCCCAACAACCACATAAATTAACTTGCAGATGTGCTGCCCCCCATCAAGCCCTCAGTCCCAGCCCAACAGTTTGATTCAACGTCATGAGAGACCTGACCCAGAGGCACCCAGCTAAGCAAGCACCCAGATTCATAACCCAAAGAAACTGTGAGATAATAAATGTTTACTATTTTAAACCTCTATGTTTGGGGATAATTTGTTATGCACCATTACAGGCAGGGACCAGGCCCATCTGGTCAGCCATTTCAAGCCTGCAGGTGGGGCTAGGGAAGTGGTTACACCCAGTAAAAGGAAGGGGGTATGGGGGGGGGGGATAAGGTCAAATACAAGCACCCAGACTTTATCAATAGCTTCCCTACAGCCTAGAGTATAAGCCCTGAATAAAAGCCTGGCTCGGCTATACCCAGAGTCTATAGGTGTTTGATGGGTATACCTCAAGTTAAACAATAGAACTGTAGGAGGTTAAGAGAAGCAACTACCTTTAGAGAGGTGCTACCACAAGCGGACACTTGGATTCTGAGGTTTTTCAGACCCACAAAAGCTAGGGTTGAGAGATTTTATTTATTTATTTGACAGACAGAGATCACAAGTAGGCAGGGAGGCAGGCAGAGAGAGAGGAGGAAGCAGGTTCCCCGCCGAGCAGAGAGCCCGACGTGAGGCTCAATCCCAGGACCCTGGGATTATAACCTGAGCCGAAGGCAGAAGCTGAGCCACCGAGCCACCCAGGCATCCTAACAGTGAACTTTCTAAGTGAAGCTTCTTTGTTCAACATTACCTAACCCTCTCCAAGGAAAATTTTTTCAACTTCTAACCAAATGCTTGGTAAACTACCGAAGAAGCAGAAGCAGAAAATAAATCCCCTTCAGTGTAGTTCTACAAACTTCATTATATACAAAGTATACTACATGCCAAGCCTTTGCCAGGAGCTTGGTGTCCTACCTCTGAGGGGCTTACGGTACACTGAGGAAGGCAAGCACAGACAGATAACTCCGCAGGCACAGCATGGTTCTTAAGTGTATCATGGTGATACATGACTAGTCTATTCAAACACCCTGTCAACACAGCTATCACCAGACCACTGAGGCTAAAGGCTCTAAGTGCCAGATCCTTGAGGAACACATCAACAGGTAATACATTCTGGTAAAAACAGCAAAGGCTTGGCACACAGATCCCCAGAGGTATAGTTCTGGTCCTATGAGTTTTTAGCAATGGGAGCAAGAACACACATTTCTCAGTCACCAATGTGTCACGTTAAAAGACCATAATAATAAAAACAGTCCCACCTAATTCCAAAGTTAAGGATAAAATAAGATAGATTGAAAAAGAAGAAACAGGGATGCCTGAGTGGTTCAGCTGGTTGAGCGTCTGCCTTCGGCTCAGATCATGGTCCCAGGGTCCTGGGATCAAGCCCCATGTTGGGCTCCCTGCTCAGCAGGGCGGCCTGCTTCTCCTTCTCCCTCTGTTCTTCCCCCCAGCTTGCGCTTTCTCTCTCTGTTTCTCAAATGAATAAATAAAATCTTTTTTAAAAAGAAAAAGAATAAACAGTTCTGAGCGTGGATGAAAATATCAAGTACCCTGGGTGAGCAGCACCTCCACGAGTTGAGGAAAAGCCCAAAATGTATACCAGGACATGAGATGGTTTGAAAGGAAGAGAGAAAATGTGATCAATTCAAACAGGCCCTAACTGCATCTTTTCCAACAAACTTTAACAGAGGCTTTAGGCTGGGCACAATAAAAACAGAGATAAATAAAGTACAACCCCCCTTCCCTTCTTCCACAGACTTTACACTTGGGAGAGAGCAAACATATATACAATGTTGTTATGTGTTACATCAGAAATGTATACAAAGTGTCCTGGGGGTAATAAAGAAAGCTCTGTATTGTTATTATTTTATTCCTTAAACTGTGTCCTGGGCAAACGGTATTCAATGTATTATTATTCTTTTTTTTTTTTTAATTTATTTATTTGTCAGAGCGAGAGAGCGAGAGAGCGAGCACAGGCAGACAGAGTGGCAGGCAGAGGGAGAAGCAGGCTCCCTGCCAAGCAAGGAGCCAGATATGGGACTCGATCCCAGGACGCTGGGATCATGACCTGAGCCGAAGGCAGCCGCTTAACCAACTGAGCCACCCAGACTTCCCTCAATGTATTATTCTTTATACCTTGTCGTATATTTTAAATATTTCATTTTTTTAATCAGCAGTAGCAAAAAAAAAAAAGTAAGAAAAGAAAAAAGAAGAAGAAATAAAGAAAGAGAGAGAGAGTTCTGTTGGAAGCCCAGACTTCTCTCCCTAGAATTCTGACAGCCAGAGCTGCTGTTTCCTGCAGTATCATTTCCCACAAAGGGAAACATACCACAGCATGCCCATGAAGTCATTAAGCAACGGTATCTCAAAGTTACTTAGCAGGAAATGAGGGGCCCCTTTGCTCAAACCCAAGTTCTATGGAGCCCAAAGAAACCATTTCCCTCAACAAGACCTCATCTCTTCCTTGCCAGAGAACAGGCGTTCTTAACATGAAGTCCCCACATTCCTGAGAAGCCCACGGATAGAATTCAGAGGACCCTGTGAATTTGGATGGGAAAGAAATTACATCTTTATTTCTAAATTTCTTTTACTGAAAGTTAACATTTCCTTCCATTATATCTTATGGGCAACAAACCACCGTATTCGTAGCAGTACCTATGATTTTGTCACCAAAAGAAATGACATTTTCACACCACATTATACTTGCACACATCTCAAAATAGTATTTACATTTATCACTACTTCAAAATTACGGTGGCTCTTAGCCCTGCCCCTAGATCACATATAACTGTGATCTTCCTGTCTACATGCTCTCATGCGAGGTAGCTGGCCAAGTATGAAGCAGCTACTGTTCAGCCACCAACTGTGAGACTCCATGTACTCACACTGGTGACCCAGGCATCTACAATGCCCCTTCCTCCAGCCTTCCCCACATCAAACCACCATCTCCTCCTGGTTCCCAGGAAGCCCTCCCTAGTCACCTCAGCCAAGCCTAACCCACACACAGCTCTCTTAATTCTTAGCCTACGCTGTCTACACTGCCTAGTTTTATGATTCCTTAAGTCTGTGCATTATGCTATATTTAATACAGAGCATGCCCCCTGCCCCCAGACTTAGACTTCTTTGGTACCCCTAAGTCTCTTCCATAGCGCAAAGCAAGCAGTAAACACTCATTACGGACTTGTGGGTTGAATAACCAATTAAGTCAGGGTCCTTGACTTGACTGACTTCATCTAGTTTGACCAATAACCCACTGTGGAACTTGTATTTGATGCTTCTCTGGATGTCAGTTCCCTCATTTGTAAAAAATAAGTGGGTTGAACTAACTGATGTTTCCACCTCTTAACTTCTGAATTAGGCAACCACTTTCTATCTCCCAAGATCTGAGAAAAAATTATGGGGGAAACTGAAATGCCTCCCCCAGCTCTCCCAGGCAGCGTTAGTCACTTGCTCCTCTGGGCTTCCCACAGCCTTGTGTGTGTGTGTATACAATACCTCTATCATGAGAGAGTATATAACCTAAGGGCTGAGGTGGAGGCAAGAGTCAGGCTGCCTGGGTTCAAATTCTAACTCTACTCCTTACTTGCTGTATAACCTTGGGCAAGTTACTTAACCTCTCTCTGATTCCATTTCCTCAAATATAAAACAGGGCTAATACTCAGCACACTGGATGATAGTAAGAATTAAGTGAAGGGGCGCCTGGGTGGCTCAGTGGGTTAAGCCTCTGCCTTCAGCTCAGGTCATGATCCCAGGGTCCTGGGATCGAGCCCCCTGTCTGGCTCTCTGCTCAGCAGGGAGCCTGCTTCCTCCTCTCTCTCTGCCTGCCTCTCTGCCTACTTGTGATCTCTGTCTGTCAAATAAATAAATAAATAATCTTTTAAAAAAAAAAAGAATTAGTGAAATAAAATGTTTGGGACAGTGCCTGCCACACACTAAGCACTAACAAATGTTAGTTGCTATTACCACGCCATTATTAATGTCTTCCTAGGCACTGAATTGCTCCTTGAGCTGGATCTCTGTCCTCCTCCCCTTCTCCAAACACTGCTCTGGTTACACTTTCTTCCATAGCAGCACACCATGATAAAAAATTTATATATTTATTTCCTGTCTCCCCACTAGACAGTAGCCTCCTTGAGGGCAGAGAACATATCTGTTCTGTTCATCCTTAAATTCCCGCCACCGAGCGTAGTGTGTGGCACAGAGCAGACACTCAAATATTTGTTAAATAAATAACACATGAGCTGGTACTGCTCGGAGTTTGCTGAATAAATTAACCTAGCTAAGGAGTGATTGTCAAAGCTGAGGTGTGGGTACAGATGATGTCCGAGTTGCTCCAGGATTAGTGTGACCCTCTCCCAGCCCCAATATTAGCCTCAGCCAAGCCCCACCCACCTGCCCTTGGCCCCCATCCAGTTCCGGGAGCTACCCTCAGCTAAAATTAGCATAGCCACCAAGATGGCCAGGCCATTTATAGCCTTGGAGGCAGCAGCAACTAGCTGGGTGGGCAGACAGGGCTCTGGCCTCCCACTCCCATCAGGGGTTGATTGAGAACCCAGCCTGCAGTCCACACACTGCTTGGATGCCTATCCTCCAGGGTCTTGTTCTGGCTATACTGAGTCACACCACAGTTCTGGATCAGAGTTATCTCCCACCCTGGCAGTCACAACCTGACTCACCTGGGATCCCTCACAGACATTCTGCAGAAAACCTTTTGAGTTTCTGGAAGCAATGAGCCCAGAGTCTACGGGAGGTTCTAAGCATCACTTTCTGGCCAGCTTCAGAAATGCAGTCCCCAGGGTGGCACACCCAGGCCCAGATCTTTACTGAGAAAATGACTTAGCACAGCTGGGTGTGCAGGAAATCAAAGAGCCAGAAGAGGACAGTAATGGCCTCTCCTCTTAGCAGAGCACCTGCCTTCACTGCAGGAACAGGGTTTTAAGATGGACCTATACATCCAATGAGAGAAAAAAAATCCAATTCTCTGGCCTCTGCAGAAGACTCTCCAGGTGAGAAAATGACAGCCCTCTCCTTGGATCTTATCAGCTCAGTTTACCAGGGCCTGCCTAAATAAATGACCAGGAAGAAAGTAACGTTCTCTCAGCCCTGCTTAGCACTCCTTTAACAGGGCAGGGCCAGAGAAGATGGAAGAAATCTAAGACCTGCCTATAAGAGAGCACAGGACCCGCTTTCTTGACCTATAAAAAAGGGGCTCATACCACCCACCATGCATTCTACTGGGCTACTATCAGCCTTTTATAGGAAAAAATAGCTGTATAATTATAAAATATAAACTATAGAACACATAAAAATTGACCAGGTATGCCAAAGATGATTAGAGAAATGGCAGCTTTAAGGGCAAGTAAAACTCCTGTGCTCTAAGAATACATGGAGACTGGAAGGGCTACGAGGGTTCCTGGCTGCATAAGGAGCTTCTCCCCAAATCCTTTAGCAGAGCCCAGTTCATAAGCCACCTCTTTGACCAAAAAAAAAAAAAAAAAAAAAAGAGTCCCTGTCTAAACCAAAGCCCCAGATAGGCCCAAGGGACAACCTAGAACAGTGCTGGGGTCCCCAGGTTCCCACAAACTATAATCATGCCTGGCACCCAGGGTCCTTCTCTAAGACTTCCCTCCCTGGGGTTCAATATTATTATGACAACAGAAACTAATTTCTGAACTGAGAGGAATCAAGGACCAAACTAGAGGCCTAAGTGGTATAATCAGCATAGCCAGACCTCTGAGATATGCTATGAAGAGGGCTGTCCCCACATGATCAAGTCACCTCGTGGTTCTGAGGGATGCTGGAAGGCCTCTTACCTTAAGCACAATCTTCTCGACTGAAAGTTAATGCTTAAAATTCAGACTGTCATCACTTTAGCTCATGTCTAAAATATAAATCACCTCTTCCCCTCCAAAAATATTCATTTTATCTCAGGCACTCATATTTTAGGGTGAGAAAAGGACATTTTAGCCTTATAAGCAGGAATGTCACTGACACAGCAGAGATGTTCCTAGGGGCTACTTCACAGTTTGATCTACATCTGCCTACTAGACTTTCCCCTCACAGTCCAACGAAAACCTAGCTTTGAGCTACACTTCCGGGGCCAAGGAGATACCTTATGGAGGAACAGGATTCATCTGCAAGAAAGACCAATCTTCAAAACAACAGCCTAGGTCCTATGCTTATATGCAGGGCAACCCTACTTGGAACTCAGCCTTCAGGTACACCCAGCCCAATCAAAGTAGTTAAAAGAGAGGGTTTTCCGAGAAAGGGTCTACCATCAAAGCCAGCATCTGGATCCATCCATGAAACTTCCCAGCCACCATGACCTATGTTTCCTTTCCCTCCCTCTATCAGTGGGTATCCACTGAGCAGTCACCTCATTAAAAACTCAGCTATAAACTCTCCCTAATCTGCAGCACACTGCTTTGGATAGAACACAGCACCAGGGTGAGAGAAACGAGGAAAGAAAACCAAATTCCTTCTAAGCCTTGTGTAAAACAACTGAATTTTAAAAGTATTCTTTTCTTTTGCATTCTGCAACAGAACTCCAGGGCTCCTGATATCTAACAAGGCTCCATGAGTACATAAAGAAAAACAGGACAGATCAAAAATATCATAGAACTCCTACCCTCATCAGTCAGAAGAAACGGAATAAATCAACAAGTGGCCCCAGAAATTATACCATACCCACAATAAGAAAAATCCATTTAACTCCCTAGTGGTAAATAGTATTCGACCTAACGAACTGCCTTGATATTTCAAATGGGATAGCTAAAAGACAGCAGATTACCTAAGGGAAGGGAGGGACTAAGTTTCCCACGCTTGTTGGAACAGAAAGGCACACCTCAACACCAAGCTATAGGGCAAGGGAGTTGGCCCAGAGACTTTCCCTGCCCAACCCAAGTAGCCTCAACCTCCCCTGTGCTGCCAAGTGCTGAAACTGGCCAAGAGCAAATAGACTTATCATCTGCTTAGGCCATTCTTGCAGAAAAGTAGTCCTGAGAATGGGTCCTGGCTTGCTGATCTGAAAGGCCAAGGTGCCCCAAAGGCCAACCCCTTCTCACTGCCAACAGAAGACATTCTGGGGAGAGAGGAGGAAAGTTGCTTGCCAGGGACAGAGACGTTAGCCATGGCTCCTGAACAGAAAGAACTCCTTGCACTGCTGAGAACAGGCAGTGCTATCACCCGCACATGCAGAAACCTAAGGTTCAACTTGCCCCTCAGTTCTGAGTCAACGCTCCCAGCCCACTCCAGCCCGTGGCAAGGCCTTACCTGCTGCAGTGGACTCCTCGGAACTAGCCCCCGAGCCAGCTCCCGTCGCCTTCTCGCTGTGGCTATGGCTGAAGCTCTGGCCGTGATGCAGGAGAAGCCCCCAGAGGAGCCACAGGGCAACACGGGCGCACACATCCATGACTCCAGGTCTCAGTCAACATGCGCCTGATGTGGACACCTCGGGATCCCAGAGCAAAGCCGGGAGCCCAGAAGTGTAGCCGACAGTCCTGGAACCCCAGGCAAGATGCCCTCGAGGCGCCGCAGCTGTCCAGGCACCCGCCGGCCTGCCTCCTACGACAGCCAAAGGTCAAGTGCTCCAAGTTTGGGCGCGGGAGGAGGGCGGGTTCCTCCGTTCCAACAGTGGGTCCGCCGGAGCTGCGGCGGCCTGAGCGCCGAGTCTGCTCCAGCCGCTTCCGGAGAGTTTGGACAGGGTGGCTGCGGGGCCGCTGTCAGCTCCGCAGCGGGCTACACCTCGGCGGGAGGCGGACTGGCGGGATCTCCCGCGGGCACCGGAGTGGGGGAGGAGGGGGGCACCTGGCCTCTCCCCACCGAGTAGCCGCGAGCAGCACAGGCTCGGAGAGGGCGAGCAACTCGCAGGTCCCCGCGGACGCGGGCGGCTCCGGGATCCCAGGCCTCCTAGGCCGAGGTCGGCGCCCCCGCCCAGTCCCGTGCCCAGGCGGCCCGCGGTGCCCAGGTTCAGCAGGCGGACGCGCACTGGCCAGGCCCGGGACAGCGGCTCCCGGGCAGGCTGGCGGGCGGCGCGGGGCGGGCCCGGGGCGGGCGGGGGCGTGCTCTCCTGCAGGCCCGCCCCGCGCCGCCCGGCCCCCGGCGAAGCCCGGCCCGCCCCAGCGCCGGGCTTATCCCGGAATAACCTGTTAGAGGCAGCCGCTGGGTGCCCCCAGCCCGCGGTGAGCTCTCCCCGGCCCGGGTCCGCACTGGTGTCTGCAGGACCCCCCTCCCGCGCCAAGGGTCGGGTCCCGGCCTCCCCTTCCCCCACGGGAATCTCCCGCGCTAACCGCCCGCGGATGGGCGGGCGCGCCCCGGACACGCAGTTGCTCAGGTAACCCAGGCCTGCGGCGACGGCGACAGTAACTGCCCTGCCCGATCTCCGGGCCTCGGTGCTGCTCCACTCGCCTCAGCTCTAAAGCCGGGCTGGACAGAGACCCCTGACACAACGATTGCTATCCCGGGATGCCTGAAGCAACAACCGCCTGGCCCGGATGGGCCGCGGGCACGCTCCCAGCCCCCCACTTCGGGCCGGCTTTCAGGCTCCGCCCTCCCTCCGCGCCGCGCAGCCAATCAGCTTCCTCCTCGCTGCAGTTTAGGAACCTGCGCGCTTAGTCACCCGCGTGCAGCGGCCCCTGGCGGGCAAATCTAGGTGCTGCAGACAGGACTTGAGCTCCTGGGAGGCCCAGCCCCTTTGCGGAGGGTTTGGAGAGTGAAGCAAGCATCCGCTCCAGGGCAACCTATTAGAGACTGCGAGTGTTTTCAGAGGAAATGATGCTAGAAAACAAAATGAAACGTCCAAAACACTATAGTTAAAATTGCCCTACGCATCCGTTAAGTCTCGGCTAAAGGGCCACATCAGCCCATCTGCTGACCCCCCCCTTCCTGCCACTTTCAAGAGAAGTCGGATGCGCTCCTTTAACTGTCACCGCCCGTTTTCCCACCTGCCCCTCAAATCCCCTCCCCTTTGAGGTTTTTGTGGGTAGGGCCTGTGGCTGGTTCCTCTCTGCCTCTCACTCTCCCAGCTCAGTGTCGCTTGGAGAAGGTGTTAGCGACTTAGAATGAGTGCCCCAGTGAAGAGAGAGCCGCGCCTGGGCCTCCTTCGACAGAGCCTGCATTTCCTGTTCTCTTTCGAGTATGCTGTCAGCAGATCTTTACTAAAACCTGCTCTGTGCCCTACCCTGTCCTTGGCACCGGAGGCAGGGAAAGGAATTAGACACAGTCTCTCCTCTGACTAACAGTGCTAAGCCAGCTACCTGTTCTGAGAGAGCCCTCGGAAGACCAGGAACATGGATTTACCCAACAGCTGCCCGGCTTAAGGGTTAGACAGTTGATATAAAAATACACTTCTAACGTCATCTACTACCGCTCTCCCCACTCTCAAGCTCCAGTCATACTGGCCTTCTTTAAGTTCCTCAAACACACTGAACCTTCACCACCCCGCCTTTGTATCTGCTGTTGCTTCTGCCTGAAACACTGTCCCCTCTACCTCCAGCTCCAGGTATAATGGCTCTCTCCTTCTTCCAGATACAATTCAAGGTCTCCTCCTCAGAAACTTCCACTTCTGACCAATGCCTTGGGTCCAGAATTGGACCTTACAGATGTCTGCCTCCCTCCACCCCATAAGATTGAGTTTTCAGAGGTCAAGGGGTTGTGCCTTATTCATCTCTGACAAAGGAGGATCCAGCCATAGGCCCTGCACATAGTAAGTGCTCAGTAAAAGCTAATAGATATGAATTAATTCATTTGATCACTAAATATTTATTGAATAACAACTCTGTGCTGGGAAACTGTCCAGAACAGAAGATGAGCCCCTGACCTAAGTTCTACTAGACCTATGCTCTGAGTCAGGGGCCTTAAGCTCAAATGGCAAAGTTGGCAGAGAGATAATACAATTCAGAGAAGTAGGGTGCTAATAGGGAGTGGTAGGAACTATGGCACACTGGAGAGCAGGCAGGAAGGTGAACTCAGTATTTCTGGGTCATCTTTAAGAGAAGATGGAAAGCTGGACTTTTACATGACATATCACTTTTTTTAGTACTAGCAATTAATCTTTAAAAGTAAAAAGCCCTGGGACACCTGGGTTGCTCAGTGGTTTAAGTATCTGCCTTTGGCTCAGGTCATGATCCCAGGGTCCTGGGATTGAGTCCTGCATTGGGCTTCTTATTCAGCAGGTAACCTGCTTCTCCCTGTGCCTGTGCTCCTCCTGCTTGTGCTGTCTCTCTCTCTATGGGGGGGGGGCTCTTAAAAATAAATAAATAAATAAAAAGCCCTATATGGACCATATAAACACATTTGCAATGTAAATTAATCACTCAGATTGCCAGTTTGTCACTTCTGCCTAAGGCAACTTGGCCTGTTCACTCATTTGCCTAAGAGAACAGCCCAGAAAAAAAGAAAGTAAAACATGTTTAACTTCCTTTAAACTCGACTGCATTATTTCTCTTAGCTAACACATAATTTTTGAGGGAGTATGGGAGCATAACTCATTTGATACAAAAAGCCTGGGTCTTGAATGCAGGAAGTGAGGCTCTGTTACCAATTCATACCAAGAACTTGAACCTGTCAGAGCGAGTTGCGTTTCCTGTGAGGCTAAAATGGTGGCTGGGAAGTAATAATAGAATTAGCATATGAGGTGCCTGGCTGGCTCAGTCAGTAGAACATAGAACTCTTGATCTCAGGGTCGTGAGTTCAAGCCTCACATTGGGTATGGAGCCTACTTAATTTTAGAAAGAAAGAAAGAAGGAAGGAAGGAAGGAAAGAAAGAATGAATGAAAGAAAGAAATGAATTAGCATACAATCCAGCAATTCCACTTCTGGATATATACTAAAAAAATTGAAAACAAGGGGACGCCTGGGTGGCTCAGTGGGTTAAGCCTCTGCCTTCAGCTCAGGTCATGATCTCAGGGTCCTGGGATCGAGTCCCACATCGGGCTCTCTGCTCAGCAGGGAGCCTGCTTCCCTCCTCTTCTCTCTTTCTGCCTGCTTCTCTGCCTACTTGTGATCTCTCTCTGTCAAATGAATAAATAAAAATCTTTAAAAAAATTGAAAACAGGGTCTCAAAGAGATATTTGTACACCCATGTTCATAACATCACTATTCACAATAGCCAAAAGGTAGACTCTAAATGGACAGACAAATGAATAAACAAAATGTGGTATATGCATACAGTAGAATATTATTCAGCCTTAAAGGGGAAGAAATTTCTACATTCTACAACATGGATGAAACTTGAGGTTCATTATGCTAAGTAAAATAAGCTGGTCACAAAATGTAAGTACTATATAATTCTACTTTATGAGGTACCTAAAGTAGTCAAATTCAGAGAGACAGAAAGTAGGATAGTGGTTGCCAGGAGAGGATAGGGAATTGTTCAATGGATATAGTTCAGTATTTCAAGCTGGTTGCAAAACAATGCAAATGTACCTAACATGACTGAACTGTACATTTAAAAATGGTGAAGAAGGGGCACCTGGATGGCTCAGTCGGTTAAGCCTTTGCCTTTGGCCCAGGTCCTGATCCCAGGATCCTGGGAATGAGCCCCCACTGGGTTCCCTGCTCCTCAGGGGAGCCTGCTTCTCCCTCTCTCTCTGCCTCTCCCCTCTGTTCATGCAACTCTCTCTCTCCTCTCAAATAAATAAATAAAATCTTTAGAGAAAAAAAAAAAGCCAGTTCCCCTCTGGATCTCAGTATCCCTAACTACAGGATATATAAGTACCAGATTATTAATTCAGCTTGGCCTTAATATTCTACAAAACAGGAAAATGCTGAGACCTCATGGATCTTCCTGGATCTGAAGTTTTGACTCTCACTTCAGTAGTCCCTATGTTGGATCCTCACATGAGTATAGCCTCTGTAAGAACAGCTCATCACATGATGAGTCTCAAGAGGAAACAGAGAGCTTTTTGTTTCCCCCATCTGTCTATTTTAAACCTAAACACCAAGCCTTTACCATACACCAGGTGTATCTTACTTGAATTGCTCTTAGGGCCTTGCTCCTGAAATTCTGCAGATGTTGGTTAAATCGAATCGGATTAACAATTCTCGTGCCTCTATGCTACTCTTTGCCAGAGCTGTCATAACAAACATCTTCTCTCTCCTTCACAAGATCTCTGCTGGATAAGACAAGGCTATACTCATTACAGATAAAGAAACTAAGGCTGAGGCCACCACACCAAACTCTGTCCTTTGGAATTTTCTCTCTATCCTGCAAGTCTCAGCTCCAGTGAAAGAAAAGCATCCGTGCCTTGAACAATGAAGACAGCATAGCATGAACCAAAAGTTGTGATTAGTCAAAAAATAAAAAAATTTAAAAAAACAGACCCAGCTCAAAAGTCACCCCCTCCTTCCTTCACCACCTTGTCTGTCTTGCCTGACTTGCCCTATGTCTCCAGTCTTCTGCTATCTCTTATAGCTAAATTATGATTATCTCATAAGTATCTGTCTTCTCCATTAGCTTCTGCGTTCATCAGGGACTGAATTTTATCTTCATACTCTCCAGGGCTAGGACTTGAACCAGTGCAAAGCTGGTACTCAATAAAAGTGCATAAATGAATGATGTGTGTTCTCTATGAACTGTCATATCTCTAGCTGTCATTCCTCTATACCACAGGGTTTCTGGGTACGAAAAGCTTTCATTTGGAAAATGACTATCTTCAGTAGAAGTGCAATAAAGGGTCCTAAATCGGCCCACAAAAGTTTAGTTTCGAGTTTGGGCTGTTATCAGTGGCGCCCCCTGGTGTTCAAAAATTGCAAGTACAGCTATCCCTGAGAAACGGCCCAGGTTCTGGCTGGGTAGAAATGAATGAATAAAGAGATTTTGGCTTCTAACAATTCTTCCCAAACTAGTTTCACAAAGAAAATCATCTACTCTTCCAAAATCAGATCTAGGATCTTAGAACCAATGTTCATTTATTGATTTCACATACTGAGCACCTGTTCATAATAATCCAGTACCTACCCTCCAAGAGCTCTTTTGGGAGGGAAATCTCTATATGAACAGTAATTAGCACTTGTTGATAATGTCTTGAGAGGAATTGGTTCAGGGTCAGGTGAGCGAGCACAGAGGAGGAGCAAGTAACTGCCTAAAGCAATCAGAGGGTGTGCAGAGGCACACAGCTGGGGGGAGGGGGAGGGGTTCTGGAATTAGCTTGCCTAGATTCACATCCGGGCACTGTTGCCTGACCTCACAAACTGAATTGTTCCTAGAACACACCAGGGCTGAAGAAGGAGGAATTCCCAGAGGGGATTATGACAAACCAGATGGGTACCACCCAGTTTGGAGAACCTCAAGGATGTAAAATTGCCCTGGAGGCAAACAGGGCAACTGTTGCTCCACCTGCCTGGGAGGAGGGACCCTCCTAGAAGATAGGGCAAGGCCCTAGCCCTTCCTCTGTGCAACTAGTTAGTTCCTCAGAGGGAATCAGGAACAATGGATCAGAAAATGCAATTCTAGAACTGTTTCATTTGTCACTTCCTCTGTTTGTTCTTTTTGCTATCTCCAGTCTCACTCATTATCTTCCCAAGTCACGGAATGGGACATCAGGCCCGTTTGGGGGGATGGGGGGTAGCAATGAAGAAGAGTAATGAAGGGGAGACTCCTATTTCTCCTCCTAAGGTAGGATGAGAGAAGGAACACCAGGGAATCAAGAGGAGCCCCATCAGAGACAAAGGAAAACTCAGATTTAGGGTTAGTCTGAAGAGGCTGTGACTGACACTGAGCAGAAGACCCTTGTGAGCCCCTGGTGAGCTACAGGAAATGGAGCTCATACAGACTAGGCTGGAAAGACCTGTTTGGAAGAGACCAGGGCAGAGGTGAAAACATTTCAAGGCTTTTTTTCTTCCTCCTTTCTGTCTCTACTCTGCTCTTCTAGGGGAATCAAGTCATGGGCATATAGAGAAATTAATGTTTGTTGCACCCTGGGCAACCTGCTAGGCATTCTACTTGCATTCTTTCATAAATCCTCACAATCCCACAAAGCCCATAGTATTGTCATTCCCATTTTAAAATGGAACTAAATGGTTCCTATGCTCTTATAGCACGTAATCACCTGTTTAAGATCTATCTCCCTTGCTAGTTACATCAGAACAGGAACTTATCTATGTTTTCACCACTGCGTCATTAGCATGTGGCATGTGACATTATACCTAGCCCAGAGAAGGTTTTCAATAAATACAGTTCAAGGAATGAATGTGAGAGTTCGTGTGACTTGTCGAAGGCCACGATGAAAGTGGTACAACTAGGATTTGAATCCTGGACTGTCTGGCTTCAGAACCTACCTATGATCTCTCTGTTTTACCCCCATACCAGGTACTTTCATACATTGTCTCTCTTCTGAATGTCCCAGCTGGTGTCCTTGCTTCTCAGCTGCTTGTGAGCACAAACATAAACCATCTACCAAGAGCTCACCTACTTGGGAAAAGCAAGTGAGAGAGTAGGAAGAAGAAACAGCCTGTGCCCTCTTCCTATACTCCAGCTAAGCGTCTTCCTCCTCCAAGAACCCTTTGCAGATATTTGAGTATGTCCCACCCATTTGGGGCGTCCCACCCCATTACCTGTCTCCCACTCCTGTGGCCTTATTGGCCTATATCTGTGCCCTAAAAGTGGTTGTAAGTCACCTGGCCTCTAATGGTTCTACGCGAATCAGTGCTTTCTTTTTTTTTTTTTTTTTCAGATCAGTGCTTTTTACTTCAATTTTATTCCACAGATGTGTGCTGAAGACAAATGGGTGCTCAGGCCTGCCTGTGCCAGGCCCAGTGGGTGAACACAAAGATGAATCAGACACAACCTCAAAGGACTTACAGTCAGTGGAGAAGACAGACATTAGGCACAGATACAATTAACTAGAGCACAAAGCAAGATGACCTAAATAGTATCAAAGCAGTATGAGTAATAAGCTACACGCATAAGCCTTAATTACTTTATTATTCTAAAGAGTGTATCATAGAAAGTCAGAGCTCAAAGGTAGCATCTGACTTAACCCCTTGCTTTCCAGTGGAGGAGTCTGAGACCTAGAAAAGGATGAGGCCTAATGCAAAGTCTCAGTAGCCAGACTGGCTGAGCCAAGACTAGACTTCAGGTCCTCTGAAGCCCAGCCCAGGGCTCTTTCTGCTTCCTCTGGTATTTTCATATGCAGCAGCCCCCTATCCCACCAGACCACAAAATCCTCAAAGTCAAGTCAGTTTCTCACACCTAAGCAAGCTGGACTAGGGCCAGGCATCCCCATTATCAAGGGCTCTGGAAATTCAGTCTGACCCTAGGCAGCCAATCCAGCCTCGTGATCTACTACGTATAATGTGTATGAACCCTATTCCTACCACTATGATTCTAAAATTGATTTTCATGTATTTTTTGCAGGAAACTTTTTAAAAATAAGATCTTGGGGCACCTGAGTGGCAGTCAGTTGAGGCCCCCACTCTAGGCTGGAGTCTTGATCTCGGGCTCTGTGCTCAGTGCAGAGTCTGCTTGGGATTGTCTGTTCCTCTCCCTCTGTCCCTCCCCCTCGTGCTCTCAATCTCTCTCAAGTAAATAACCTTATTTTTTAAAAAATATCTCTTTATCCAGAACAGTAGAATATAAATCAGATAAAAGCAAACTAACTGGTTGAAAGGAAGGGGGGCCAGAGCCCCACTACTTTCCTGCTTTCAAGTTCTAGGAAGGGAACTCTGGGAACTCAGCTCAAAAACCTTTGTTCTGGGACACAGTTTTTAGTGGCTTCATAGAAGCTGCTGTAGTATGTAGTCCTTCACTGAACCCTGTCTTTTATGGAAACTCATAATCCTATCTTCATCATCAAATGCCAAGCACCAGCCATGTACTCCTAGTAGGGTACAGAAGGGAATCAGATTTTCCTTTTGTCTTTCCTGCTCTCTCCCCCACAGAGAGAAGTCTGTCCCAAGTGCTATGGAGAGGGAGGAGATAAACCCAAACTCCACCTAGGAGGATCAGGATAAGCTTCCCCAGAAGGCTTGTAGAAAATGAATTCACCTACTCAGTCATCCACCAGCCTGGATCTGGTAAGACTCTCTCCTTCATTGTCTTATGTCTTACCCACTAGCTGTATGTCCTATTGAGCACAGGTGAGATATGTCTAGCCAAAATTCAGATGCACTGTGAGTATAAAAGACAAACCAGATTTCAAAGCCTTAGTAGAAAAAAAGAATGTAAAATATCCCATTTGTTTCTATAGTTGATAATTTTTATATTGGTTGAATAATCTTTTGGATCTCTTGGGCTAAGTAAAATATAGCATTTAAGTGAATTTTACCTGTTTCTTTTTACTTTTTAAAAAAAGTCATCGCTAGAATATTTTGAGCTACATATATGACTTAATTTATTTGCATTCGACAGCACTGGGAGGGACTATCAACTGCATGGCAGAGGTGGGGTCTGTGTGCACGTGTGCGGTGGGAGGAGGGATAATGGCAACCTGGGAGGGAGTAATCCATTAGGCCCAAATCGTGAAAGTCTGAGTGGATTTCGCCTGGCAACCAACACAGGAAAGAAGGAAAGACAGGGGAAGAGAATCGGCAAAGACCAGAGACGCGGGCAGGCATGTTGTGTTTAGGAAACTCATTCTTATAGCATGATTTCTTTTTAAAGGCATTTGTTGAATGTTTACTTTGAGCCAGACATTGACAGCAGCCCTTTCACATCCATTCTCATGTTTTCTCCACAACTACAGTATGAAGGAGAGGTTAAAGGTGAAGCTATTTATTCTCGGAAATAATCTGGAAAGCCTCTTGGAGACAGGGAGCCTGTCTTAAACGCCTCTCAGTTTTCCTTCACAGCACCCAGCGCGGAGCTGGGCACGTGGTAGGCGCTCAGAAAGTTTGTGTTGAAGGAAGGAAGGATATCCATTCTGGAGTCACAGAGCTCCACGAGCAAGACCTGGGTGCAGAAGCACCAGAGGGCGCCGACGAGCCCGTCCACCCATTGGTCCCCAGGGCGCCGGCAGGATCTCGGGCCTGGGTGCGGCCCTGCAGCCCTAAGCAGTTGCGCGCCCCGACGAGAAGAGCGGGCGAGGGGAGCCCTACGTCCTGCACCCGCCCCGCCCCCTCCCCAGAGCCCAGGCGCACGGAGCAGCCGGTTGCGGAACGACGACACGACATCCTGTTTTTGGGGCCCGCGGCTCCGCCGGCGCCTCTGCAGATCTTGTCTTTCCCCGGGTGCTGACGCCAGCTCCCCTTCCCCCAGTCTCCGCACCCTCCCCAGGGGTCTGGGGCCTTCCCACTGCTGAATCACCACCACTCCGCACTCCCCTGAGGCTCGGGGCAGGGGTGGGGACTGCCCCAGCAGGACCCACTCTAGCCAACCCCTAGCCTTGGCCAGCGCTCGATCCCCGGGCTTGACTGAGGCGCCCAACCTTGGGGCGCCTGTTCTCAGCATCTTCCCGCGGGGGTGGGTGGGGGCGAGATACCGGGAGGGGGACAAAAGCCTAGCGCCCAGGCTAGGGCCTCTACTGGGGTGGGGGTGGCAAGGAGAAGACGGGGCAGTCTGACCTTAAGAGGACTGACTTAAGGGCTTCCGAGGCAGAGGGCTGGGGCTGGCGAGCCCAGGACCCGGCCAGGGGCAGGGAAGGCGCGGGCAGGGGGCTGGTGGGGGTGGAGACCCGGGCGGGGGCCCCAGGCCCCGCGCACTTCCTGGTCGGGCCCCGCCCCGCCCTCCGCCCCCCGCGCCCCGCCCCAGCCGGCCCGCCCCCCCCACTTCCTCCGGCCTCCGGCTCTCACTTCCTTCTCGAGCCCCGAGCCGCTGCCGCCGCCCCCAGCTCCCCCGCGGCGGGGAGGGCACCAGGTGAGGCCCGGCGCGGGCCGGCGGACTGGGGTCCGGGGCAGGGGATCCCGGCTGGCGGGGACTGCGCGCGGGCACCGGCCGGGGAAGTTTGCTTGCGGGAGGCCGCGGGCGGGAGCTTCTCGGCTCACTGCAAGTTGGGCGGGCGCGGCCGGGCGGGGTGGGGAGCCGGCCACTGCGAGCCCGCGGCGGTCCTGGGAGGGTGGGTTTCTGTACCGAGGGAGGATGGCGAGGCTCCCCCGGCTCCCCGGGGCCGCGAGGGACCGCTGAGGTGGGAGGGTCTCCCGCTCCGAGAGAAAAGTCTCTGAAGTGGAAGAGCTCAGAGCTGGGAGATGGGACTCGAGTGGGGTGACCTCAGAAGTTGGGGGGGTGGGTTCCGAAGTGTGTGAACGAAGGGGGCCCTCTGGGCTGGAGAAGGCGCTCTCCCTCCACTCCGGCGGTTGTGACATTTGGGAGTTTGGAGGGAGGTGGTGTCTGAAGCCCTAGACTGCGGAGAAGGAGCTCCCTCCCTGGAAGATGGGTGCCAATCCAGACCCACATTCGCAGGCTGCAGTCCAAGGCCCTATACAAGGAGGGGGGGGCGGGGGCAGGGAGCGGGGAGTCCCGCCAGCCCCAACCCCGCTCTCTGGATGCCGTTTTTCTGACGCCCAACCTCTCCATCCCTGAATGAAGCAACAGGTATTTAGTTAGCAAACATCTCTATGCCTACCTGACCTGGGCCTGCCCTTGCTTTTTGGGGGGCAAAGTGAGGAAGGAGAAAACCTGGTCTGTCCCGCGACTAGAGGTGAAATGACTCTCATTCAGAGGTACTGGTGGTCCCTGACAAGATGGCATCACTGAGAGCAGGACTGTTTCGAGGAGAAAGAATAGAGCTTCTGGGGATGCAGCAGGGGCTCTGGCCTTGGGAAATGATTGGGAGCCCCCTATTTCCCTCCCCCGCCCCCCATCATTAGTCCCTGAATTCTGTACACTCTCATTTCTCTTCTTCCGTTCCTTCTTCAGACCCTATCCACAGACTGTCCGTCACCCTCTTCTTGCATCCTCTGTAGTCTTTCACCTAAACACACATTCATGCCTAGGCCAGGTCCTGTCACCTGACCTCCCCCTCTGTCCACCTGTGTTCCCTTCAGCCTCCTCCCTCCCTTCCCCTTACCAGCTTCTGGCTCCCAAACACATAACGACTCTCTTGCTTCTTCCACCTTCCCTCACTCCTCTCGATCTCTCTGTCTGCTTCCCTTTCAGCCATTTATCTCCAGCTTTGGGGTCCAGATCTTTGGTGAGTTTGAGAGCCTTTTCAAATCTCCCTACCTTAGAGAAACAGGCTACAGCCTCCCGGTGATAAAGATGATTAAAGGGCTGGAAAACCTTTCTCTCTGTTTATTTGCGAGGTATTGTCCATGTATCTATATCTTTATCTCCTGGAGACAGAATAACTGCCCTCAGCCTCGAGAGTGCCCAGAACAGGGGAAACCAGCCGAATGAAGGGAACCTGCAGTGGGTAAGGTTGTGGTTAGGCAGAAAGAAGCAGTCTGTAGCGCTCGGGGTAGAGAACGACACAGGAATAAGACTGGTGAGAGAGGCCGTGGGAAATCAAAATCACCCAAACCCTTGGATGCTTAACCAAGAGGCTAGGTCTGGAGGCTAGGGGAGAGTCTGAAGGCCCTTGACTCCAGTGCTTACTGGTTCCAACACCACCTGTTAGGGAGAATGGGATGAGGTCAGCTAGGTGTGGTGGAAGGAAAGCGAGAGGGCAAAGGCAGGATTGGAGGGAAGACTATATCACTGGTCTGACTTAGATCTTAACTGTTTTAGTTCCAGTTCAGGAAAAAAAGAGGGGTGTGAGGCAAAGGTGTCTGCTCCCTCTTCCCTGCTTCCTTACAGGACCTGCCCAGGCTGGGAACCCACGTGCCCTGTGCTATATCAGGGTCTTGTTGACCAGGGAGCCCTCTGCTGACCCCTCTGCCATCAGGCATCATTAATATTCTCCCTTTCACCCAGGAGCCTACCTCCCTCTGTTTCAGGAATTTCTCTAGAGTTTAACTTCAGTCCAGCCTGGCTCTGTAAGATCCCATCCTCATTCTAAAGCTCCTTCCTCAAGTCTTAGGGAAGCATGCTGAGAGATCCTGCCTCTCCATCTCCTCAAGTCTACTGTATTCATTTCTCTCTATTAGAAAAAAAAAAAAAAGAGAGAAGTGGAGGGGAACTTTTTTGGGATTCCCAAGCACAAAAAGATTTCAGTGCTAATATGGTTCCTCATTCTGTCCTTTCCCCCTGTCACAGTTGTCCTTCTCCCTTGAATTTTCCCTTCTTCCACCCACATGTATCTCCTACTATCATTCTGAGAGGTATAGGTGGGTTCCACTCCTGGAAGAAATCCCAGAAACCTGTAAAAAATTTCAGCTCAGAGAAATATGTGCATGCAAAGAATTTTTTCAGTATCATGGCTCATTAAAAAACCATCCAGGACTTCTGACTCCCCACCCACTAAACTAATACTTATTTTAGGAAGAAATGACTGATGTGAGATTGTCACAGATCTTGGTTGGGAATCTAGGATATGGAGAGTTGTTTCTGGCCAAATATGTTAGGTCGGATAAGGTGGCTGATATGAGCTTTTAGGAGGTCATAGCAGGAAGATATGAGAAGTTGTTGCTGTAATGAGACAGTTGGGAAGATAATTAGAATGGGGGTAGCTGGACAGCTGGGAAGAAGGTAATGGGCCTGGGCCCAGAATGAAGACCTCTGCCTCCCTATACAGTGTAGACCCATTAGTGGTGAGGCTAGTAGGGGTCTGTGAGGAGGGAAACCAAAGACAAAGCCTGGGCCACCTCCCCAGGACAGATTGGTTTTCCTGTCTAGTGTCTAGCTTCCTCTTTTGTCCTCATGTCATGGGCGGAGGACATCTCCCCAGGAGCTAGAGCTTATAGAAGGAGCTCCTCAGTTGGGGCAGGCAAGGGTGGCTCTCTGTCCAGTAATGTCATTTCTAGATCATGGGCAGCCTAGTATTGTCTAGACATGAGAGCCAGGGAACTTGGAGGCAGAAAGGGTTCAGGCATCAACCTGATCCCTTTGGCCCATTTCCTGAAGGAATAAAACCATTGTTGGGTCATCCTAAATGAGGCCAGAAACATGGGCCCATTTCCAGGCAAGAGTAACAGTCCTTACCTTTTCCTTTGTGGAAGTGACATCAGGCTGAAGGTTAGGAGCCTCAGGTCCTTGTCCTGGATTTGCTCCCAAATCTGTATAACCTTAGTCAACTTTGTCTCTTGTCACTGAGTTCCAACATTAAGGAGTTGCCTGTTAATACCTCCAAGTGAGCATAGAGAATACTGAGAGCTCTAATGCTCCGTCCCCTAAGAATCTCCTCATAGTAGCACCCCACTCTGGGCCCTCTGTCTCACGCCAGCCTTGATCTGACAAGCCTCCATAGTCTCTTAAGTATCTGTCCAGGGATGGGACCTGTGGCTCCTTTTCCCCAAAGTACAAGGATTCTTACAGGTTGAGAGAAGAGAATTAGGCAGACCATTGGGGATTATGCCAGTGGGCAGCAAGTTGGGGGAGTACCCTCTGCCCCGCTCCAGCCCTGCCCCACTGACAGTGGAAAATCGATGCCGGAGTTTCCTCCCTGATGTGTTTTTCCCTTGTGGAAACCCCCTCAGAGCTGGGGCGGGGCTGAAGGGATTGAGCGGCCCTGGGTCTCTGTGGGTATTTTCAGGTGGGGGAGGCAGGATTGGGAGGATGGCATTTCTGTACAGCATCGTGTGACATGAGCAAAGGCAAAGGAAGTGCCACTTCACAGGCCTTTCGTGGGGCCCCAGGACTGCTGAGAGGCTGTTAGGCGGGGAGGAGGAGGGGAGGAGGAAGGGAGGAGGAAGCAAGTGTTGGAGCCTTCCTCTGTGCTGCTTGGTGGGGGAGGGGCAGCCTCCTTAGCTCCTTCAGCCTGAGCTGCCCTGGCCCTGGGCTCACCCTTTGTGGAGCACCCAAGGTCCTGGGACGGTGAGAGAAGGAAGGGACTGGGACTTAGTGAAAGGGTCCCAGCCCCCCAAAGACTTCCCAGGTACACCTGTCTTGTTTCCTCCTCCTTCCAGCCCCTACCAGGTAGAGTCAAAGTCACTCTCTCAGCCTCTTACCCTGCTTGCTGACGTGTAGGATCCTCTGCAGGGTGTGAAGGGTAGAGGATAGCAAGAAGTGGAGAGTTCTTTGCATACATTCGTTGTTTTTTTGTTGTTTTTTTTTTTTTTAAGGCTGGGAACTAGGCTCTCTCTGATGGGGAGAAGGGGAAGAACAAGAGAGACTCGGCCCTTGGCCTGGTCCCAGCCCCACACTGACCTCATGTCTCCCCCAGCTTCTTCCTCCTAGCCCAGCTGCAGCCCCTCTGAGCCTTTTCATATCACCTCTCCACCTGTCCTTCAAGACAAACAGACTTGCAGAGTTTCTGAAGCCATTTCCAATACTAACTCTGACCCTTACCTCATCTTTGACCAAGGGTCTTCTGTTGTTAACCAGTTCTTAGCCTTATCAGGATGACTTTTCCTACCCATCTTCCTCATCCCTCCGGGCTGGCTGTGCCAGCATGCCCCTCTCACCTTTCCAGCTGAGGACAGGGCAATCTGGCCTGTATATTCATTACTCTAAACTGTACTCCACAGAGGAAGGAGGAAGTTGGTTACCCTTGTCGTGTCTCCTGGGTATGGAGGCTCTTCCTTGTTCCCAGAATCAAAGTCTGGATTGATGGGGGAGGAGATGTGTGTCTGTCTGCAGCTTTTGCTGAGCTCTCTGCTGGGCTTCTGGAAGTAAGCAGGACAGATTTCCTCCCTCATGAGGCATCCAGTTCAGCGCAGTGAATAAATAGTTCAGACAGTGCTGGGGAAGATTGGGCAGGAGAGGGGGTTGCTTTGGTGTCCTGGAGAAGCTGGGGGACAGAACTGGACCCTGGAGGACTGGGAAGCTCTGAGGCTGGGGAAACAGAATTCTAGGAAGAGAAACTTGCATGTGCGAAGACATGCAGGATGGATTGAGTTCGTTCAGTTATTTACTGACAGCCACTGTGTGCTGTGCTCAGCCCAGGGAGATAGATTCATCCAGGACCTTGCCCTCTAGACCCTCAATCTAGTGACAAGAGATAAGATTCACATCAGCCTCCATGTGATGCAAGAGAGAATGTACCTGTGAGAGAAAACCGGGACCAGGCCTGGGATGGGATAAGTCATTAAGAATTTGGATGATTTGCAAAAACTTTCTTGGAGGAAGTGACAAGAGTACCAGACTCTGGAGGACCAAGGTTAGAGGCCTGCACAGGAGTAAGGACAGGTTGGAGGATAGAAATGGAGAAGAAATGCTGGATTCCCACAGGGACTGGAAATACTGCTGTTTTATGTGTTTTGTGGAGGCTGCGTGTGGAGGATCAGGGTGGTGTGGCCCGAGCTCAGGAACAGAATGCCCACAGACAGACTGTAGTTAGAATGAGTTTTGGGAAGTGCTGTAGAAGGGGAGCTCCATGCCAGGGAGGCAGATTAGAAGGCTGCAGTAAGTTCCCATTGCTCCCACACTCCCCCTTTCTTACAGCCCATTCCTCCCCTCCCCCACTCCCAGTTGGGACACTTCCCCTGCTCTAACTGCCACCAAGATCTGGCAATCGGGCAATTTGCTGCTTCCTTTCCCTCCCCCATTCTGGGCCTGCCTGGGCCACACCCCAAGACCGGGTCCCACAGGGTGAAAGCTGGGCTCCGGAGACCACACCCAGACAGGATTAGCCCCCCATGAGCTGTGCTTCTTGCAGGAGCTGGAGCCACGTAAGGCTAGCAGTGGGAGGAGAGACTTGGCTATCTCAGTCAAAAGCTTTTGGCTGTAGGGTTATTGTCCAATCCTGGGTATCTGAGGCGTCTTTCCAGATCTCAGCAATGGGGGTTAGAAGCAAGCCTATCAGAAGGCAGTGGCCACACACTGTGCTTAGCTTTTCTGTGGGGGCAATCAAGAGAAGCTCAAGCTTCAGTATTGGGGGGGGTGGCATCCACAAGCTAGGAAACTTATGTATGGCTATTGGAGGAGAATTCCAGAGCCAAAGAAGGGTTAAAAGAGGTGGCCACGCTGTGGACTCATGGGACTGTCAGACTGAAGCTAGGCCTGGAGGCAGGAAAATGTGAGAGGGGTGAGGGGAGCAACATACAGAAGAGCAAGAAGAAAAGTTCAGAAGCAAGAATGAGCCTGGCTTGTTTATAAGGGAAAGTGGAGATCCCTCTGGATCAGGGAGCTGGAAACTCTAATTTGCAAAGTACGTACTCTGGATACATACATTGCACTTAATCCTTCTAACAACCTGTTAAGGTTGGTGCTGTTACTGAAAACATTACCACACAGCTCTTGAGACTCATAAGAGGGAGAGCTAGGATTTAAATCCAGGTCTGTCTGACTCCAGAATCCCTACCAGATTATGAAGAACCCTGAATGTCAAGCTGAGGAACCAGGCAGGATCTGAATTAAGTTCAGAATATAATGCCAGAATAAGTCATTGTAATTTGGCTGATACTAAACAGATTTGCAAACATTAACTTACTTACATAAACAAAAGTCCTTAAAAAAAAAAAGTCACCTAGTGAGTAAGTCACAGATGATCCCAGACTCCACATAGGCCGGGCCTCTCTCTTTGTTTGGCCTCTGCAGCATTGACTGTCCCTTCTTATGTGGCACAGATTGGACCTCACTTCCTAGCATGTGCTGTCCTTAAATGAGCTGTGGGAACTTATTTGACCCAGCTCAGGCCATAGCATTTCAGAGGAAAGAGTTGTCCTGGGAGAGAGGATAAAAGTCGGAGCTAGACCTGAGTGGGGAGAATTGGGCTGATGGCACCACTCAGACACCTGTATACTTAGTGCTTCCTGCCTCTTGGAATGAAAGGCATTGCTTTTGTAACTCTTGTATGCACAGCACCTCCCATTTTACAAAGCACACTCATTCCTGTGCTCAGGGTTCCTCGATGCTGCCCTTTGAGGCCGGGAGGGCAAGTGTTTTCGTTCCTGTTGTACAGATGAAGAAACTGAGGCTCCAGGGAGGAAAGTGACTGACTTGTTTAAGGTCTCTAAGACAGCTGGTAAGGGGTAACTTGGAGGCTGTGTGACACATTGAGGAAGACATGGGGCTTTGGATCACAAAACTGGGGTTTATGTCCTGGCTTCCAGGGTAACTAGCTGTGTGATGTTGGGTTACTTTAACTGCCCCGAGTTTGTTTCCTGATCTGTAAATTAGGAATATTACCAGTAGGTAGTCATAAGGGTCAAATAACAATATCACGTGACCTAGGAAAGTTTGTACCTTGTGAGGGTTTCTGATCAAGGGGTGGAGTCAGCAGGTGAGCCCCAGAAGTCAGATTCAGGGATCTAGTGCTCCTGGCTCTATACCATACTGCTTCTGCTTTGCCCTGTTTCTTGACACTACCTCACTCATGTTCCTTTTCCAGTGTCAGTCCCTGTTCCCTTGCCAGCCCGGAAGTGACCCTGTCCCTCCCAGCTTCGTTGAAGGCTGATTGCTGGTTGATAACCCCTCCCTAGAGAGCTGCCTGGAGCCTGCTCGACTTCCAGTCTCTTGGGCCTTTTAACTGCCGGCCAGAGTTCCCTCCTTGCCTTCCTGCCTGGGCCAGCCCAGTGTGGGGCTTGTAGGGGAAGAGTTCCTGGTCACACTACCACACCCACTGCCCTGCTCTGTGTGAAACTGAAGATTTACAAGCACAGGAATCCTCTAAAAAATGCCACGGTCTCCCAGATAACCCTGTGGACACAAGTAATGGCCCTTTTCCCCCAAAAAACTGGTTGCTCCTTTCCCCAGGGAAGGAGTCACAGAACTCTGAGAATGAATGTGCCCCAACTTGTCCCAGTGTGCCCAGGCCTTGTGCATTTCCTGACTCAGCCCTCCCACCCCCACCTGGGGGCCTTTTCTGCCCCCATCATCCTATCCCCTACTCCCAGGGCTCTTGATGTCTCATTTCCTCTATTTAGTACCCTTGTCACAGGCATTTTTCTCCCCATTTCATGGACTGGGAAACTGAGGCCCAGAGACACCTGTATACTTAGTGCTTCCTGCCTCTTGGAATGAAAGGCATTGCTTTTGTAACTCTTGTGCTTGGTTACAGTGAATCAGCAGCAGAGCAGAGCTGGGGCTAAGACTTAGGTTAGGTCTCTTGTCTTCCAGTCTGAGGTTCTCTCCACTGCCTCAGGGTACCCTTATTTCCTTCCCAGACCTGTTCCAACGTTGTCTATCCTCTCTCCTGAGATTGAACTCGTACTTACTCATGCAAATAAGATGGAAGTATTTTTAATGCCCAGAGAGGCATACAGGGTGAAACCATTTCCCTCCACTCTGTTCCCAGGTGAAGTAGAGACCTGGGAGGGAGCTGGGGCCATCCTTGTGTCCTGTGCAGATCCCCACCCCCAGAATTTCTGTTTCTATTTCCAATGAGGGAATCCTTCCTCCTCCCTCCATTTGATTTTTAAGGCTTCTGAACCAGTGATTGAGAGGTTCAGCTGGAGGGTATGGGGTTCTCAGACCAGAGTATAGTTTGTATACAGTAGAATGGGGGAAATGGGAGAGCAGTGTTGGTGCTTGGGTGGAAAGAGGGACACTTAGAGATCCTGTGTGTCTAAAACAGGGCTGTTTCCTCCCAGGGAGTAGGGATCTGGTTGTGGGAGAGAGTCGGGGAAAGGAAGTCACATACTAGCCAGAAAAAGTCCCCTGTGGCTGAGAGGAAGTAGCCAATGAGAGGAGGAATCTTGCCACACCAGTATAAATAATCACAGGGTTTCCGGAAGCTCTGCTCTGTTCCAGAACTCAGAAGAGCAGTTCCTCACCCCAAAGCCCTGTGAACTGTAGAAGGGATCAGGCGATGGCGTGGAGTTGGGACTTCTCTTGTACTTCCCCCACTAATAATGACAGCAGCCTGTTTATTTGTCACTTCCTATGTGCCACACCTCATGCCGAACACTTTCTTCATGTTTGTTCATTTCATATTCTTGGCAATTCTAACACAATAGGCAAGATGATTCCCATTTTACAGATGAGAAACTTGAGACTCAGGAAACTTAAATATATTGCCCAAGATCCAACATGACTGGTTGGTGGAACTATGATTACAATCCCTGGCCAGTCTGACTTAAGCATGGATTGTCAGTGATAGTGTTTTAATGGCACTATGTTCTCTATCCAAGAGTCTGGAAGGTTCTGAAATTTTTCAGAGGCACATGCCATGATCTAGGGAAAAGGACGGAACATGAAGGGGCAAATCAGACATTTGTTTTCCTCTCCTGTCCATCCCTCCTGGCTGGGCTTGGAGGATCTACCCTACCCTACCAAGGGCTTTGAGAGAAGAGGCTGATGTCTGGGAGCCACAGCCTTTGCCTCATTAATCATTACATACCAGATTCCAGACCAAATCCCAGCCCTGGCTCAACCCCCAGTATTCTCCTGCACCAAGTTGCCAGATAGGGTTTACTGTGCTTGCAAGAGTTATGAGGTCAGCTCTCCTGCTTTCTCCCCATCCCTCAAGCACCCTGGATTGAGATAGGGCAGCTGTCTAGAGAATTTTGCTCCTTACTCAGCAGATTTCTCACTGTGCCTTTTGGTTTGTACTCAGTAACCAAGATGTCTGATTTGGAGTTAAAACATCAGTGTGCTGGGCAGGGTGGGCCCTGAGTTGGTAGAAGCTCTGCCCATGGCTACATCTCAGAGTGACCTGGGACAGCTGCTATGAGCCAGAACCCCTCTCCAGTCTACGTAGTGGGAGGGGTCCCTATCTGGTAGAGGATCTGGTAGACCCCCTACTTACATACCTCACTTTTTGTGTCTGTACTGCCTGGAGGGGGAAAAAAAGTAGCTAATACTTAACCAAATACTTATTATGACCCAAGATACTGTTCTAAATGCCCAGTGAGGTAGGGTAGCATTTTGTCCTCATTTTACAGGTAACAATATAGAGGCATGCAGAGGTTAAGTCTTTGGTCCAGGGTCACACAGGCAGTGGATAGAAAAACCAGGATTAGACCTTATTCAGTCTGGTACCAGAACTTACTTGCTTCACATAATCCATTACACATTATACTGCCATCCTTCTTACACCTGAGCATCGTGGCTTGGTCTCCAGGCCTCGCTCTCATTGTCTCTCATTCTGTCTCAGAGATCTCTTAACGGAATTGCAGAACAGTGTCAGGTTGAGAGAACAGGGGCTGGTTTCCCTCCACGTGTTCCCTTCTTTCTCCCCAGCAGCTAGAGGCCTCCCTAACCACGTGTGTCCCTGTGATCTGCCTGTAGGTCACTGCACCCGGAGGGGCCCAGAAGGGGAAGGAGGCCTTGCCTCCATTGTAGCAGCCGCGCCCACGATGCAGAGCATCAAGTGTGTGGTGGTGGGCGATGGGGCTGTGGGCAAGACGTGCCTGCTCATCTGCTACACAACTAACGCCTTCCCCAAGGAGTACATCCCCACGGTGTTCGACAACTACAGCGCCCAGAGCGCGGTGGACGGGCGCACAGTGAACCTGAACCTGTGGGACACAGCGGGCCAGGAGGAGTACGACCGGCTGCGCACGCTCTCCTACCCTCAGACCAACGTCTTTGTCATCTGTTTCTCCATTGCCAGTCCGCCCTCCTACGAGAACGTGCGGCACAAGTGGCACCCAGAGGTGTGCCACCACTGCCCCGATGTGCCTATCCTGCTGGTGGGCACCAAGAAGGACCTGAGAGCGCAGCCTGACACCCTCCGGCGCCTTAAGGAGCAGGGCCAGGCGCCCATCACACCGCAGCAGGGCCAGGCCCTGGCCAAGCAGATCCATGCTGTGCGCTACCTCGAATGCTCGGCCCTACAGCAGGACGGCGTCAAGGAAGTGTTTGCTGAGGCCGTCCGGGCCGTGCTCAACCCCACACCCATCAAGCGTGGGCGGTCCTGTGTCCTCTTGTGACCCTGGCACCCTGGCTTGGAGGCTGCCCCTGCCCCCCCCCCCACCAGTTGTGCCTTGGCGCCTTGTCTGCCCCCAGCTGTGCCTTAAGGACTAATTCTGGCACCCCTTGTGGGGTGGGGGGGGGTCTCTGAATGCCCTTTTCTCTGAATGCCTGTTTCTCCTAAATGAAGCCCATAGGGAAGGGGGCTCTGGGCCCTGCCCCACTCTGCTTGGGAACACCAGGTATTTCTGAGAGCTCACCCAGGCCAAGGTCGGACCCCTCCCCAAGAAGCCAACCGGAGTGCCCCTCCCCCATCTCCCCTACTGACCAGTTGATCCAGCTTTCCACACAGATGTTGCTGCCTATTGTGGTGCCTTCTCTCAGGTTAGGAGCCCTCAGCTGTCCCTAACCTCTCCCTTGCTGCTCTTTGAATTGCTCCCCCCTCAAAATGCTCTCTCCCTTCCCCAAAGAAGGAGCCACAGAATCCTGAGAAGATGAATGTGCCCTAACCTACCCCCCTGTGCCCAGGCCTTATGCATCTGCTGACTGACTCAGCCCCCACTTCCCCAGGCTCCTGGGGGGCCTTTCCTACCCCCATCAGCATCAATAAAACCTCCTGTCTCCAGTGGCCCTGGCTCCTCCCTGTGTGCTAGGCAGTGGGGGTTGGGCAGGGGATGGGCATGGGCTAGGGCTCCCCATAGACTGGGAGCCTTTTGTTTCCTGTAAAAGGGGACAGGAGACAATAGGCTTCATTGTGGTCCCCCACCCCCCAATTTCCCTAACAAAGCTCTGGGCTCCCTTGAAGGGGCCAGTCAGGGGCCCAGCCACTGATTCTGTAGTGCAATGGGATGCAAAACCTAAGGAAAAAACTCTGATCTAAGGCTCAGAAAGGGAGAAGCTGAGAGCCACCAGCCTGCAGGCAGGTGCTCAGAGTCATGCATTTGTTTGAGAGCTGTTCCCTTACACCCCCAGGGGGACAGGGTTTTTTTGCGGGGGTAGGGGGGGGCAGGATTTTACCAGACAGAGCTGGGGCTGTAAGAGCCTATGCCTCAAACGAAGACTTCGAGTTATCTCAGCTATCAAGAAGCCTAGAGTCATAACAGGGATAGCTCAGTCACTCCTACTCACCAAAACTGGGTTTAGACCAGCCTTAGAAGACTCCAGGCCTAAGGTGGGAAGCCACTTGGAATTGTACCCTGCCATGGACTTATTCCCTCCATCCTGGAGCCTGTCCCTCACCTCAGTTCCATGAAACAAAGATAAGCCTAGCCCAGGCTTTTGGGGGAAAAAACAAAAAATTTTATTTGAAATAAAATGTACAATCCAAAGAGGTCAGGGCATGGAGCAGTAGGGAGGATAGGGGACACCAGAGAGCCCATTTGGGGGCAGGAATCTGCCTCTGACTCCACCTCACACCTTTGCCAAGGAGGAAGAGTCTAAGCCAGAGATTTCAGAAGGGAGGGAAATACGTGCTGTGCCAGCACTCCTGCTGGAGCAGGTTGCCCTTCAGGTACAGAACACCACCTCCACAAAGTAGTGTCAGAACCACTGGCAGAGCCCATGCAAATCCTACAGCCCTCCTCACCTGCCATCACCCACACGGACATGCTGAGGCTTAAATAGGGAAGCATACACTCTAAGTTGGAGGTGAAGTCAGGGCTAGAACACCTGAGCAAACTTCCGCATGGGATGGTGGCCCTAGGCCTGGGTATGCGCAGGACATGAGTAGACACGAGTCAAGCAATTGACCCGGTGGTGAGAGATGGCTGTGGTTTTCAGGTAGCAGCCACTGTTCAGTGGTCCTTGACCTCAGCGAGAGGTGGCTATGTAAAGGCCAAGAACCGATTCGGTGGTTATGAACCTCAGGACTTTTTTTAGCACCAGATGGTGGAGCTCTCCTGCCAGCTCAGCCTCTTGGGGCCTCTCAGATAAGGGTGATGCTACTTGAAGGTTCCTGTGCCTTCAGACGGGGTGAGGGAAAGGAGAAGCCAGCAGGGCTGCCTGAAGCCCTGTCCTGTGCCCTTCCTCCTTTCTTCCCCCCCTCCCCCCACTTCAGCACAGCCCACAGAGGACACAGGGCGGGGAAGGCCAGAGTGTAGTGTCTTGTTTCTAGTTTCTGGGCAGTGGACCGCCTCCTTCCTAGCAGAAGAGAAAGGGTTTAGAATCGTTTTTCCTCAGGCTGGGAGGTAATGAGCAGCTCCTTGTTCCCGAAGTCCCACCAGGCCGTCATGTGGAACGCCATGTTGGTTAGGACGACAGTGTATTCCAGGATGGCAAAAATGGTGTACACTGTCGTGAGAACACAAGAACAGGGCATGGTGAGCCTTCTGCCCCCAACCCCCCCGGGGCCTCTTGGTAAATCACCACCACATTTCTGCAGTGGGCGCAAGCCCCCCAAGACTATTGCCATAATGCACACTATAGAAAACATGGCAACTATCCCAACAGACACTGTGACCACCAGTGGATCCCAGCCTGGCCTCACCTCCAGCCTCACAATACATGTTGTGCCGAAAGTAGACAGCCAGTGCCGTGAAGAAGGAGATGAAGTTGATGATGAAAAGCCGCTGTTTCCAGTTGTAGGACTTGCGGTCCTAGGGGATGGGCTATCTGATCACTCTGTAGCCCTTTGGATATGTGTAGGCAGCCTCCCCTCCTGGCCCCAGTTCCTAAGAGCTATGTCTTACCTCCCTGGGTTATGGAAGGGGGCACGGGCAAGGGCAGCAGCAATAATGGGCATGTTCCTATCCCTGCGTTCACGAGGATAATGAGGCCCTTCCCACTTCAGCCGGTTGGAATATGAAAGTTACTTGGAGTCACCCACCAACCTGACCCCTCCACATACTATAGGGGGAAGAAAGGGGTGTGTGTGTGTGTGGACACCGGAGGTACCACAGACCTCTGACACTGCTCCTAACCCACAGCACCCTGGGTGCTGTCCCTCATTCTGCCCCCACTTGGAGCCCCCCAGCTCTGCTATCTTCCAGTCTCCCATACCACCCGAACATAGTCTAGATTCAGCCCACTCGACCACCCTCCACCTGTCCCCAAGTCCCAGCCCCGGCCCGGATTCCCATGGGAACTCCAGCTCCCACCTCACCGTGACCTGCATCCTGAGGACAGGTGTCCTGGATGTTCCTCTGGGCCTCCTGGAGCCCCACTAGGGGTAGACCGTACCTCCTGACTTACTGTGTGCTTCTTGGTCAGCCGCCAGAGAATGCAGGTGAGGAGCATGTGACCGAGGGATGAGGCGATGAACACAATGAAAGCATTTTCATGGATGGCTGGGGGGAGAGAGGGGGGTTGGGAGCACGCCCTGCAGGGAGCATCCAAGCATCCTAAGGTCCGAGGGAGGGCAGGGGTGGGGGTGGCCCTCCCCAACCCTTCCCTGCTCCTCCTTCCCTCATCTGGGCACCCACTGAAGTCCTCAGAAGAGGAGACGTAGGTGAGCACGAGCAGCGCCAGGTTCTCCACCACGTTGAGGCCGAAGTTGAGTCGACAGAGCGGGCGGTAGCCAGGACACGGGGACGTGCAGCTGAGGTAGTGGTTCCAGTAGGCGAAGGCCACCAGGAAGCGAGGCGCCGAGTGCAGGCCGATGCAGAAGCGCCACACGTAGCGCTGGGGCACCTCCCCACCGATGGCCGAGCTCACCGAAGGCAGATAATTGGGCACCTAGAGAGTTGTGAGCTGTCTGGGGACAGGCCTTCTCTCCCTTGGTCAGAATCACCCTGGCTCTCCTGAGGCCCCACTCCAGCCCCTCCCCTTCCAGGAGATCCTCCACGCACCCCCAGAGCGCTCCTGGGAGAAGTCTCTGCCAGGTCCCAGCCCCCGCCCCCCACCACCAGGGTGCCTGTTCTCATTCCCTGGGCAGGCTGGGCTGTGTGCAGGGACTTGATGGGACTCTACATGGCTCCGGAAGCTGGAGACAGACTCAGATGCTCTCTGAGCCCATAGCACAGAGCTTTGCCTTCGATAAGGCTCTGTGGGAGGTTCGGTGAGCCCAGGACCCTAGACTGGACGGACAGTCATGAGGACAGGCCACCTGAGCTTCCTTGGGACAGTGCTGGATACACTGGGCAGCCGAGTTGTTCTTCTGACTCCTCCCAGCTTCACTTATTCTTTCGGGTAGATGTGCCAAGGTGGTAGAGGGTACTGTGAGATCCTGGGGGGAGCTGAGTCAGAAGGGTCCCCCCACCCTGAACATGCTTAAGAAAGTGGGTGCTCTTAACCTGGGATAGTCTAAGAAAAGGACCCTTTTCTTGCGCATCTCCCCCATTCATCTTTCTCAAAGCTGGAATTCCTCATTCTTTAAGGAACTGGAGCACTATTCTTTAAAGTTGAGGAAGGAGGAGGAGGTCACACACACAGCTGTGAGGATAGGTGTGTTGTCTGCATGAGAGGGTGAGAGGATGAGGGATGAGTAAACAACAGTATAGATGCTGACAGGAGAGCCAGGGCTAGGAGGAGGACCTCTCAGACTCCAGGGCCTAGAGCAATGCTTCTACCTTGAATGTGCATGTAACTCACTGGGGATCGTGTGAGAATGTAGCCAGTGTGGACTATGGGAATCTACATTTCTAAAGGATTCCAGGACTGAAAGCTACTAGCCTGTTGTACACACTTTCTGTGGCTTTTTTTAGACTTCCAGCAAAAGCCAGAGCAGGGCCAGGCTTCAGAGATGCAGTTCTAGAAGATCCTTTCCTTTCTCTTAATGGGGATGCGGTCTCCATCAAGGCTGGGAAGGAAGGTGGAGGCAGCTCAAAGAGCAGGGGTCAGCCTGGGGGCTCATCAGCCAGGGGCTTCGAAGGCTTCCCAGAAAAGAAGACAGATTGCCCTCAGCACAGACAGATTGCCCTCAGCACTAACAGAGGAAGCTAAGTGCAGAGCTCTTGGAGAGAGGGTGCTGCTCTCAAGGCGATGGCTTGAGATACATAGCTTGAGACCAGGCTCAGACACTCTGAGTTGTCAGTAAAGAGGCAGCATGGAGGCTCTGGAGCCACACAAACCCGGGTCTGTATCCCATCTCTGCCTTTTTTAAAAAAATTTTTTAAATTTTATTTATTTATTTGACAGAGAAAGAGATCACAAGTAGGCAGAGAGGCAGGTAGAGAGAGGGAGAAGCAGGCTCCCTGCTGAGCAAAGAGCCTGATGCGGGACTTGATCCCAGGACCCTGAGAGCATGATCTGAGCTGAAGGCAGCTTAACCCACTGAACCACCCAGGCGCCCCGCATCTCTGCCTTTATTAGTTCAGTGACCTTGAGCAGGTCACTTCACCTTTCAGAGCTTCGATTTCCTCACTGACAAAATAGGGATACTACCACCTACCTTGCAGGATTACAGATACTGAATATAATGTATACAGAGGTCTGTGGCACAAATGACTATGGTGATGGCTTTCATATGACCTACTTCCCTGAAAAGCCTACAAAGAGCTGGTCAGCTATGTGGTTCTTGAAGATGGGAAGACCGCATATGAGTGAGAGGTGAGAATCATACCTTTGCCAGAGATTTCTGAGACCTCCAAGCCTCCTTACTGTTCTGCCCCTCTGAGTTAGGTCCCCTAAGTAAGGTTAGTAAGAGTGCTGCTTCCACTTCCTAGAATATTCATTCTGAAAACTCCTGCCCCAACCCTAGCTACTTTAAGGGGAGCGGAACCAGCGTGTGTGTGTGTGTGTGTGTGTGTGTGTGTGCGCGTGTGTGAGCATGAGCTTCTAAAGCTTGGCTGGGAGAGCCCAGAGCCCTGACTGATGCTGGAAAACAGGTAAAGAGATGGCGAAGAGCTTGGGGGACGCCTCTGGAGAAAGGGAGATTTCAAAAACTCCTCTCAGAATATGGGTGGAGGTAGGCTGCTAAGAGCAGGCATTTCTTCTTATCTATCTCACTCTCCCCCACCCCTCTCATGCACACACGCACGCACATACACACATGTATAATCAGGTATAGATATTCACATATGTCGCCCCATCCAAAGCACACGAGTTCCCCGCTCACCAACTGTGCCAGCAACATCAGGAGCTATCAGAGACCAGCTACCCAGTTCACCTTAAGTTTCCCCATGAGCTCAGAGCTAAGGGTGCTGAGATGGGAACATAACTGCTTTTCCCCAAGAACACAAACCCTCCACTGGCATGGAAGACCTGGCTCAGTGGATCTATGGTAGGGCAGTAGATCAGAAATTCACATGGTATAAAGGGTGAGGGTCCAAAAAATTCCCTATTTCCTATGGGAAAAAATTCCCATAGCACCTCAGATTTCACCATTAGAGATTAATTCCTTTGATAAAAACCCCACAAAGTTATGGATGACTTTTCTGTCTACTGCCCCCATCCCTTGCCAACTGGACACAACCTCTCATCCCTACAATCTGCTACCCTTCTCTGGACTTGATCCTCACCTCTCTAGCCTCATAATTCTTATTTTAGCTCTGGTCTCCCCAGTAGTGTGAATTACTACACTAACCTCTTCACTTCTCTCCCTATACTTGCTCCCTGCCCTTACACATATTCTCTACTCAGGAGCCAGAATGGTCTTCTAAAGCATAAACCTGATCATATCTCTTCCCTGCTTAAAATCATTCCAAAGCTCACCACTGCCCTCTGGATAAAATCAGAAGTTGTCTGGACGCCTGGGTGGCTCAGTTGGTTAAGCGGCTGCCTTCGGCTCAGGTCATGATCCCAGCATCCTGGGATCGAGTCCCACATTGGGCTCCTTGCTCGGCAGGGAGCCTGCTTCTCCCTCTGCCTCTGCCTGCCACTCTGTCTGCCTGTGCTCGCTTGCTCTCTCTCCCTCTCTCTCTGACAAATAAATAAATTTTAAAAAATTAAAAAAAAATCAGAAGTTGTCAGCCTGGCCTTCACAAAATCCTTCTTTACCCCCATAGCTGCAATGCCCCCTGCTTCAGGAAGGAAGTCTTCCCCAACATCTAGGCTACATTAAGTGCATGCTCTGGGCCCCGTGATCCCTGTGCTCCCTTTTATCACAGTGCCTCCCATCTCACTGTGCCTGACCATCTGTGTCTAGGACTATCTCTTATAGGATGAGAGGCTAAGAGCAAGTGAATGTTAGGTTCCATGCCTCTGACCCAGAACTTCTACCCCTGGGCCCTCAGAAAGGCCTGGTGGACTGCTCATAGAGGCAGGAAGTCCATTTAGGTTTCTAGCTAGCAGAGCCCTGAGTGGACACAAGTTGTGGGGCCCAAGGTTGCTAGAGGGAGAAGCGAAACTAGAAGATTCCAGGGCAAGGCTTGGGGGTCCTCTTGACCAGGTCCCCAGTCTCAGCTAAACCCAACTACGACGTCTCCTGTCTCCTGGCTGCATCTGACTCCCCAGTCTTGGCTTCCTTCCCAGTCTGGTTTTTCTTCAGCCTCCTCCTCCCTCTCATGACCTCTTTTGCCTATTCCCCTCCTTTCCCCTCCCCTCTCCCCTCCACTCCATGGCACTCTCTATAATCTTCTCCTCTCAGAGGACTGTGACTCCACTCTCACTGAGTGTCTCCCCACAAATTCCCCCAACTCTGACTTACCCCCCACTATCCCTTCATCCTTTCCCCTCTCTCTGACTCTCCACCTCCTCTCCTATTCTCTGATTCCACTCTCATGGCCATTTCCCAACCTGGCCCTGACCTGGCCCTGACCCAGGTGCGGGGGAGCATGGCACTCACCCCACAGTCAGTGGCCACCGTGTACTCAAAGTGGAACACCAGAGACCAGATGATGCAGAAGAAGAAGCCGAACATGGGGAAAGTGATGATCCACCAGATCACGGCCGTGAAGCGGAGCCGGAACACAGTCCCATCTGGGTCCAAGGGCTGTGAGGCCGCAGAGAACATCCTGTATGGAGTGGTGCCCAAGCAGGGTGAGGGACACGACTTGGGGCCTGGTGGGACACATGGGCCTCAGGAAATGAGGCCTTTTCTGGACCTGGCTCCTCTGGGTAGAGGGAAGAGCCGGAGTAGAAAGAATGCAAGGGGAAAAGGAAAGCAGTGCAGAAGACCAGGAGGGCAGAGAGAGATGGGGAGGGAGCCACTGGGTCAGGCAGGGTCAGCTCTGAGGAATCCCTTTGGCACATACCCACTCAGAAGGGTCAGAGGTAGAAAGGTTGTTATTTTTGTTCCATAGAAGGAAAGAACTATGCCAGGATCAAACATTAGAACTAAGGTCTCAGCCCCTGACAGCCTAAAGCTCCCAAGTCAAGGCTTTCTTCAGGCCAAATAACCTAAATGAAGGACCCTTGGCTCAGCCTCAGCCCTCCCACTGACCCCGTCTGACCACATTCCTGCTCTTCACCCAAGTTCAACCAGGAACAGTGGGAGTGCCCAGAACATTTCACTGGGGTCACAGTCTGCCCACCAGCCCACCCGCAGGCTCAGAATGATCCAAGCCTCAGGCCAGCAGTACTGTCATCTCAAGATACCAGGGTCCCTACAGAGGCCCAGACCTCCATCCCCTTCCTCTCTGCAAAGACCATGTCACCCAGTCCAAAGGCTATGGGAATCTAAGGGTCACAGGAATCTTCTCCACTCACCCTGAGCCTGTCTGCTGGGCCGGACCTAGCAAGGACAGACCCAGCCCAAAGGAACTGACCTTCCTCCACTCTCTTTTCCCTCTAGGCAGAGAACTCCCTCCTCCCACCTCCCCCTGCCCCAACCACCATGACTTGCAAGCTGGGTTCCCTTCTGGGGGACAGACAGAAATGGCTTTGTATTAAAAGCCCTAGGACCAAACTTCCCTTGGGACACGTACCTCCCTCCGTTAAGGGAACACCAGTCCACTAGTCCAGCTCAGCATCAGGGAAATGGGGGAGGGGGCTCGCACTGGGCAACACTCACACAGGGTGCTGATGGATGGATCCCAGGCTTGAGTTGAGGGCTCTAGGCAGACTGAGACTATTCTAAGACTGGAGGGTCCCACCCCTAGTTCCCCAGGGCCTGCCCTCCCGCCCACGGAGCGCCTAGATCTCCACGCCTGCCCAAGCACACAGCCCTCCCAGGACCAACAAAACCATATCATAAACCCTGGAACACTCTGCAAAGATAAGAGTGATAGTGGCTAACATCAGCCTACAGAAGCTTCCTTGCCAGGGATGGGCGTAGGGACCTTTCTGAAGGTTGTGTCCTGGGAAACAGGCAGGTTTCTGGTAAGGGAAAGGGACAAAGCAGAATAGGATTTCACCCCTTTTTGCTGGAGCCAGAGTAGGTCTGTTGGGCCTCAGTGGAGAGCCAGCTAGTCATAGGACAACAGATTCAGGATACAAATGAGTTCTAGACGGGCCTGAATATGCCGTAGCAGTGTCCAGCCTCCTCTGCAGAAGCAGCTAACATCAGCCCAAGACGCCCTAACAGGGGTCTAACAGCCAGTAATAGGAATGCAATGGTCCTGCTTTTGCCTCTACTGCCCAGGCCATAGGAAGTCCTATGCCCACAGCAGGGCCTCAGATGGAGAGAGGAGTGACCAACTGGGCCAAGGCTAGGAGTGCATGTCCTGTGAGGTTTGCCCAAAAGAAGTGGAGCTATGCTACACAATAGAGTAAACTCAGCCCCCTCCACACCCCTGCAATTACTGCTGTCCCATCTCTATAGGACTGGCTTGACACTAGGAGGAGAAAGGAGCTCTCAGGTTCCCAAAGCAGAGCCAGAGCAAAAGCAGAGATTCATCAGAAGGAGAAAGTGGGCTTGCTACAAGAAAGAGCTTGCTAATTGTTAGTTACTAGGCCTCCCTGGAATAGGCTGTCTGGAGAGGAAGGAAGCGCCGCATCGCTGGGGATGTGCAAGCAGAGGCATAGCCATCTAATTATAGATGCGTTAGACTAAGGTTACTTCTTTTATTCCTGGGGTTGGCCATTCAGGGAATACTCCAGGTGAGAAATTCAGAGCAGACATCTACCTAGACTGCCCCTAGGTGGCTCTAACACAGTCGTCCCAGGGAGTGGGGACAAAATCACCCCTGGGCCACTAAGCTCACTCAGTCCTGACCCAGAGGGACTAGGTACCTGTGCCACTATGCCTATGCCTTAGCTCCCTAACTAGTATGCCAAGAATGGGGTCTAGGTATGTCAGGTATGCTGAGTTATTGGTCCCATTAGCCCTCAGGAGACAGCGATGTGGGGCAGAGCAAACAGCCTACTCCATTTAACTCCATATGCTATACAAATATTATAATTTTCTATATGGACTATGACTACAGGCCTTCTTTTTCCCAGGGTACTGGGCTGGTGTGGGGGCAGGGAAGGATTGTCCTGTTTATTTATTCAAATAATTCTTATTCTTTCAAAATCAAATAATTCAAATAATTCAAATTCTTTCTGATTCAGATGTAGGGCCCACCTTGAAGGAGCTCCCAGTCTGGTGGGGAACAGAGACACTAATATGATGTGATAGAACTGCAGGAAAGATAAAATAGGGAACTCCCAGAGAAAAGAGTGATTCAGTTTGCCCCCAAGGAGGCTTTAGAAAAGGCTTTTCAAAGGAGATGACATTTGAAAAGGGTTTTGCAGGATACAAAGGAGTTGACCAGGGTGAGAGAAACATTTGAAGCATTATCTAAGGTAAAAACTAGCTCGGGAAAGGCCATTGGTTGAACCCTTTCTGATCTCCCCCCAACCCAGATCACCTGGTCACCCTCTTTTCTTCCAGTTCTGTTCTTTCTGATAGCTCCCACCCTTGGGTCTCATCAGAATGGCTGCCCAGAGGTCAAGGCCAACGTCTATTCAATGACGAATCAAGGAGAGGGAAAACTTTCAAGTCATATGAACAAAGGAACTAAGCCCCACTCCATACTGCCAGCCACACCCCAGTCCCAGTCCTAGTTGTAGCCCTATTTCTGGAGCAGATACTCTTTATAGAGAGGCAGGAATCTGAGATGAGTGGGGGCCTACAGAGCTCTCTTGATGCTACTGCAAGGGTCCAAGTCCAGGCCCTGCCTCTTTTCTACCTATAGCCCCTAAGCTCTTCCTCTCCTGCCCTGCCTTCTAACCTGACAATTTCCTTTTCCTCCTCTTCCTTCTGCTCCTCACCCCTCACCATTTCCCAAACCACCTTCCTATTCTTCCTCTATCTAGAGCTGTATCCTGGCCCTGAGGAGGAGGATGGGAATTGTCAACTCGATTTTAGACCTGGGGAGGCTCAGTCTCTGTGTCTCAGGTAATACAGAGTCAGTAGATGAACTAGGAGTGTAACAGAGGTCAACACAGGCTCACCCTCTTTACTCTGATATACTACAGAGAAAACTCATGTCTTTCTGGCCCAGTCTAGAAGGTGCATGGGTGCCTATAGGAACATAGCCCATATATATATATGGAACACACCACAGACACACACACACACATCATCAGGCCCCCATCCAGACACGCACAGATACAGTCTCTCCCACACACAGTCGTGTCCCTCACAGTCACACACACGCACATATAATCACATTCCCCCAGAGACAGGCACAGCCTACAGTGACACACTAAAAGGTGCCAGTTCCTTCTAGCTCAGGCCTGTTCTCTCTCCATCCCTCACAAAACCCTGGGGCTCCTGAATCTACCCTGCTATCAGATAAGGATTGGGTTCTCAGTCCTGGGACTGCCCAGCTTCAGGGACTGCAGGCCCTAGTGACCTCCATGGAAAGTGGCAGAAGGCTCATTCCTGAGACCTGGATTTGCAGGCATCCTAACCTCCAGCAGCCCAATTTGTTTGATGGACCCCACTGGAGGCCTCGCTAATCCTGTAACAGAATCATGATCCAAAAAAGATCCAATTGGGCCTGAAGATATCATTCCCCGACCCCCCTGGGCAAGCCCTACCCCACAGTGTGTGGCCGTAGTCTCCTTGAAGTGGAAAAGCAGGGACCAGAGGATGCAGAAGAGGAAGGCGACAAGTGGACAGCAGACCGTGACCAGGGCCACCAGGGTGAAGCGGAGCCGGACCAGGGTCCCATCCCGGTCCAGTGGCAGTGGAACCTGGTACATCTTGTCAGACCTGGGGATGAAGTAATATGCTATCAAGACTCAAGGCAGCAAGGCTGGGACTCAGTGGCCAAGCCAGCCCTTGTGCTCAGTCCTCAGGTTAGCTGTGCTATGGGGTGAAGGGTCTGAGAAGAAAGCCATCTAGCCCCTAAGCTTGGACAGCTCCTGTCCTGAAGAAGACTGACTCAGAATCCCAAGAGAATATTCATCCTCAATTTCAGAGGAAAGACAACAAACCCACTCTGTGCTAAAACAAGGCTTGAACGGATAGGGAGAACCTCTTCTCCCTCATAGCTGGCTTTACAGCAGGAGCTGGTTTAACTGGTCTCTCTTGTTTCAGGAACCAACCCTAAAACCTCCCAGTGGACAGAAGGGCCCATCTCCTCCCCCAGGCCTTTGAGCCTCCAGGCTTCAGGGCCTTCCATCAGCTCTCCCTGCTTCACCCACTGGCTCAGGACCTTCTGTACCTTCAATCCCTTCCCAGGTTCTGTGTGCCTGTCTCCATGGAAGCCAATAAGGCCCTGACCCCGTGCTCGTCCCCGCCTGCTGCCTCACGTGCTCTGAGGGTGAAAAGCTTTGCAGAATCAGGCCTAGTGCTGGCCTGGCTTGCTGTTTGCTGGTAAGAGCTGCCTTGTCAGCTTCTGGAGGCTTCTCAGTACCCATAGGGCCTGTCCATTCCCCTCCAGAGATGAAGTAAAGGCTCCTGAGGACTGTGACTCCCCCCCAACCCCAGATGAGGATAGGAAGGTCAGGAACTATAATAACCAAGTACACACCAACAATCCCAGCCTCCGTCAGTGCATAGAAGGCGAAATTGAGTCCAACAGAGGAGCAGGAACCTGCTCAGGGTCATACAACTTGAAGGAAGAGCCCACAGTGGGGAGATGTGGGGCCCTCAGGATCACAAACTACAACCCTAGCCTTCTTTGACCCCTTCCTCTCTGGGCCAGAGGTCTGGGCAGAAAGGTCAGGTTAGGTCAGATTAGGAGGGGAGAGAGAAGGGGTGCCTGTCCATGAGAGAAAGGAAGGTAAATCAAATCCTATATAGATGAGTCCATGAGCCCGGGCCCCTTGCAAAAGACAGAGAAACCAAGATGCAGAGAGAAGGTTCTTCCTCAGAGCCCGATGCTGAGCCTGATGGAGAGCCATCCTTGGAACTTAGGCTGCTTGTGGCCAAACTAGGGCTGGCTCCAGATTCATAAAGAACCCGCCCTTCTGGACTCAAAGGTCTTGCCAGATCAAGCCCTAACTCTTCCTGGCCCCACCCTCAGGAAGCACCTCTTGGCATTCCAGAAGCCGGTGAACACGCCTCTGTGTTCTCTTCCATCTTCCCTCACCTGCCTCTCTGCCAAGCCAGATTAGGCAGCCTGCCCCAGTTGCCCAAGTTCTTTTCTCTCTTCAGGGACTAGGGATCTCCCAGGGGAGGTGGAAGTGGCTCTGGTGACTGCCCAAATCAAACACGTTTCTTGGATCGTCCCCAAATGAACTGTAAGTCCCCAGAGGTAAGGGGAACAACTTCCACACACAGCCCAAATCTTGATTCTGTGCTTGTAGCAGCATTAGCTCCCTCCCTCAACCCAGCAGCTCTGGATCCCTCAGGAACCACTGGGATGCCCAAACTGAAGACCAGATCCTCAGGGAATGAATATGCACTGCCCAAGGCAGCAGGTGGAGAAAGAGGCTGGAGGAATGGTCTGTTCCTCAGCTTAGAGGTATGCTGTCTCCCCTTTTAGCTGTGTGACCTTGGACAAGTCATCTAACCACTCTGGGCCTTTCCCCCAGCTGTGGGACACGAAAATCGGGAGGTTTAGATTACTAATAAGGCCATTAAAACATGGCCATTTTCCTCCTCCAGGTCTCAGGACAGGGAGCTCACTACCTGAAGGGCAGCTGTTCAGTCCCAGTCAGCTCTTAACTGCTTCAAAGGGACTACTTAGCTGGACACTGCTTTCTTAGAACTACCCCTATCTTATCTCCAAAGGTCCCAGAGATCTTCTCAGCCTCTAGCGGGAATCCATACTTACCTGGCACCTCCTGAGCATGAACAGCAGTTGATACACTTGGCACACATTGTTTCTTGTAATCCTCACTATAATTCTATGAGGTAGGCCCTATTGCCTGTGTATTTCCATTTTACAGAAGAGGAAACTGAGGCTCAGGGAAGTTTAAAACATTTGTGCAAGTCACAGGCTAATAACTGACAGGTGGGATTTGAAATTACTTCATGGGGTTCCAGGCCCCCCCCCCCCACACACACCTCCATCCCCCGCACCTAAAGAGAAATGCCAACCAACAGTCCTTGTGAAGTGAAGGGAGAGCTCAACCAATGCGCACCCAGCCACTATAACGGAGAGTAGAGGGGGAGAGGGGTTGGTTTAGAAGTCGGGACAGCAGCAGATCCTGGGCAAGCACCAGCACCGTCAGAGCATGGGGCTGGGCCTTGAGGAGGCCGGACCGCGTGGCGGAGCTCCCCCAAGTGGGGTTGCCCGGCAGTCCAGCACACCCATCCCCATACTCACCCAGGATGTGGCGGCGAGGGGGCCGCATCAGCGCAGGCCGGGCGCTGGGGGAACCCGAGTGGAGCCCAGGCCCGGCCAGGGGCAAGCGGCGGGGGGCGGGCGGGAGCGGGAACGGCGGGGGCGGGGCCAGCGCGCTTGGGGAGGAAACTGCGCCCGGATCCTCCGTTGGCCCCTCCCCACTTCTGCGGACCTAGACCCTTGGCTGTCCCCCTCGATCCCGCGTCCCCTGGTACCATGCTCTCCAGCTCTCGGCGGCTCCACTAATTCCCGCTGCGTGGGGACAGCGGAAGAGCCCTGGGCCCCTGGTTTTGACACGTTGGATAAGCCACCTTGTCACCTTACCTCTCAGCTGTGTTCCATCACCTGTTGAAAGAACATAAAATTAACTCAACAGGGCCCCGAATTCTCCAATTTCCTAACCTCAGTGCCTCCTGCCCACGCTCCCATTCTAGCCGAATTGTCCAGCCTCGCCCTTCTGAAACATTACAACAGCTTTGCCCCAACCTCAACGCCCCCTCTCTAACTTTGCTCCCCAGAGCCGATTCGAGCAAAGGGAATAGCACCTTATGGGTAGAGAGAGATCAGTGAGAACCACCCCAAAAGCTCTGGGCCAGAACTGTTCCCACCTTTGATCAGGAGAGGGCGCCCTGTCCTGTCCTACGGAACATAGCAAGGCTCTCCTCCGCTCCGCCCCCGTCACTCCCCCGCCAAGAGAGGGTTGAACCCCAGAAACTAGTCCCCTGGAGTCTCTCTCCACTCTCACTGATCCATAAAGGAACCTGAGGAGGACTCGGGGTTGTCAGAGCACCTGTAGGGGGTAAAGGACCTCCCGAGCTAGACATGGTCACCATCACATTTTTCTATTTAAATCCCCATAGTAATAATTAGCACATTTTGAGCACTTTCTGTCTTCCAAGGACTTTTTTTTTTTTACTTTTTATGCATTATCCCATTTAACCCTCATAAAAACCGCATGAGGTAAATACTATTACTATTTCCGTTTTACCAGTGTAAAACAGAAAAGATATGTTATCTATTCACACAGTTACAAATGTCGCAACCAGGATCAGGGTCTGACCCCTGAGGGCATTCTCTTGATGGTGAGTTTGAACAGCGCAAGTCCACTTATACGTGAATTTTTTATATGTATATATAGAGAGCACAGTATTGTAAATGTATTTTCTCTTCCTTATGACTTTCTTTAAAAACTATATTTTTTTACAGTAGGCTACACACTCAATGTGGGGCTCAAACTTAAAACCCCAAGATCGATGGGGTGCCCGGGTGGCTCAGTGGGTTAAAGCCTCTGCCTTTGGCTCAGGTCATGATCCCAGGGTTCTGGGATCGAGCCCCGCATCGGGCTCTCTGCTCAGCAGGGAGCCTGCTTCCTTCACTCTCTCTGCCTGCCTCTCTGCCTACTTGTGATCTCTGTCTGCCCAATAAATAAATAAAATCCTTAAATAAATAAATAAATAAAACCCCAAGATCGAGAGTCACATGCTCTGCCAACTGAGCCAGCTAGGCACCCCTCTCTTCCTTATGATTTTCTTTTTTTTTTTTCTTCCTTATGATTTTCTTAATAACATGTTCTCTCTGCCTCTAGCTTACTTTATTGTCAGAATACAGCCTATGAAACATAGAACATACAAAATATGTGTTAATTGAGTTTGTTATCAGTAAGGCTTTGGTCAACAGTAGCTATCTGTGGTTAGGTTCTGGAGGAGTCAAAAGTTACACATGGATTTTTGACTGTGCCAGGGTTCAGCACTCCTCACCCCTGTGTTGTTCAAGAGTCAACTGTATAGTGACGCCTGGGTGGCTCAGTCAGTTGGGCATCTGCCTTCGGCTCAGGTCGTGGTCTTGGGGTCCTGGGATTGAGCTTCACATTGGGCTCCCTGCTCAGCGGGGAGTCTGCTTCTCCCTCTCGCTCTCTCTCTCTCTGTTCTCTCTCTTTCTCTCTCTCAAATAAATGAATAAAATTTTTAAAAAGAGGGGGAGTGTCAACTGTATAATGTTAACCCCACAGTAGCTATAATAATCACCACTTTGCAGGTGGGCATACAGAGGCTCAGATTTGATGAATTTACCAGAGCTCTTTTTCATGTGTTAACTCCTGTTCATTTATTCAGCCTAGGCCCTCCATGTGGCTGGCCCTAGCCGGGCAATGGTGGGAACCTAGAGATCTCTCACTCCTGTGGACTCCAAGTCTGGAGGGATGATGCCCTTTTTTTTCTTTTTTTTTAGATTTATTTATTTGTTGGGGAGCAGGAGGGTGGGGAGCACAAGCATGTGGAGCAGCTGGCAGAGGGAGAAGCAGGCTCTCTGCCGAGCAAGGAACCCAATGTGGGACTCTATCCCAGGCCCCTGGGATCATGACCTGAGCAGAAGGCAGACACTTGATCACCTGAGCCACCCAGGCATCCCTGGGTGCCTTATTCTAAAAACTTCTTTTGTTGACCTTGAACTCTCCTCCACCCTGTCCTTTAGGTCTCAGGACAAATGAACAATTCGTAAAACTTTACTAAAAGAACAATTTCCTTTTAGTTTCATTAACTAGATGTAGGTTTCCTACCTTAGGGCTTCATGTCATCCTTTTTTGTTTAGCTCCAACCCACAGATGCCTGCTCCTGGCCGTTATTCCCTTTCTTGACACCTTGTCTGTTACTTTGGCTCTAAATACCATTTCCTGAGGCTGGGTCCCTTCTCTCTGCCTCTAGACTACCCCCATAGTCTGAAACTTGAGGTGCATTAATCTTGCCTTTAATTCTTTGGTGATTGGGGCAATTCACCATACAGTCCTGAATCTCAGTTTCTTCATCTGTAAGATGGTTTTAGGAATATCCACAGCACAGCATTGCTGTGAGAATTAAATGAAGTAAAAAACAGTATTCCAGGCATGTGGAAAATACTCACTACATCATGGCTATTAGGACCCCATGTGGAAGCTACAGCTTAAACTGGTCCTGATTGAGCCTTTTTTGAAGTGTGACCACAGCTGTCACTGACCCTCTCTGAATCTGTTTCATCCATTGCCAGTTCGAAAGCCTATCAGCTACCTTGATTTATGTGAGGAAAAATAGAAGAGAAGAATGAGTTCTAACTAGGTGCCAGGAACTTTCTGTACCCTTTTTAATTTGATCCTCTTAATAATCTGGTGAGGTAAATGTGATGGAATGTACAGGTAAAGACGTTGAACAAGCATCTAAGCCTCCAGTCTCGCCTTCATTCAGCGGGTACTCGGTGTTTGCCAAATGGGCATTTGCCCATCGTTCAAGTAGCTGTTGCTGCTGTTGAAGCCTTCCAATGTCTCCTGTCCTCCTGGTTGGTTTGCCTCATGCCTGGACATACCCCAGAGAGGCCTGTGCCTGAAATAGCACCACCCCTTTCCAGCTTTGGCCATCATCACTGCTCCACTCCCCCATCAACACACACATACCAGATACCCCAAAGCTGACCAGTCATTTATTTACAGGTCCCAGCTCCCAGTAGCATGGGGGACGGTGGAGAGGTGGGAAGTGGAAAAGAAGTGAATGTGGGATGCACTTGTCAAAGAAAGCTTCCTGTGGGTCTCCTTCTCTGGCCTCCTTGCCCTTCTAGCTCTTCATCATCCTCCACTTACAGCTACATTGGCTCTTCTTAAAAAAAAAAAAAAAAAAAAAAAAAACAGGGGGCGCCTGGATGGCTCAGTCGTTAGGCGGCTGCCTTTGGCTCAGGTCATGATCCCAGGGTCCTGGGATTAAGTCCCACATCAGGCTCCCTGCTCGGCAGGAAGCCTGCTTCTCCCTCTTCCACTCCCCCTGCTTGTGTTTCCCTCTTTCGCTGTGTCTCTCTCTGTCAAATAAATAAATAAATCTTAAAAAAAAAAAAAAAAAAAAACAGATCTGATCGCATGCCTCCCTTGCTGCAAACTATTTAGTAACTCCCTATGGCTTATTATACCTATAAAGGTATTAACTAGCATCACACTTAGGGATGCACGTGGTAACTTCCAGGGAGATCACTAAAATTATATAAGAAGATAATTTAATTCCTAAACTGGTACAGGAGGAAAAACAAAATAATTCAAAAGAATGATAAGAAAGCGGAGATTTAAATGCAAAATAAGCAATTGAAAAGGTGGTCAACATCATCAGTCATTAGGGAAATGTTTATGAAAACCACAATGAGATGTCACTTCATAGCCCCTAGGATGTCTATAATAATAATAATGAAAGGAAAATAGCACGGACATGGAGAAAGTGGAACCCTCATCTCCTATTAGCAGGAATATACAATAGTGCAGCCACTTTGGGAAACAGTCTGGTAGTTCCTCAAAAAGTTAAACACAGGGTTACTATAGGACCCTATAAATCCACTCCTAGGTATAAACACAAGAGAACTAAAAACGTATGTCCACAAAAATCTTGTACACAAGTATCCACAGCAGCATTATTCATAGTAGCCACAAGGTAGAAACTCAAATGTCATTCAACTTTTGAGTGTATAAATGAAATATGGCTTATCCATAAAATGGAATGTTATTCTACCATAAAATGGAATTAAGAGCTACAACATGGATGAAACTTCAAAACGTTATGTTAAGTGAAAGAAGTCACACACAAAGTCCACATATTGTATGATTCCATTTATAGGAAATGTCCGGATGGGCACATTCATTGAGACAGAAAGTAGATTAGTAGTTGCCAGGGGCTGGGGGAAGGGGGAGATGTGGAATGAGTGCTAATGGTCTAGGGTTTCTTTTTTGGGGTTATGAAAATCTTCTAGAATTAGATAGTGGTGATAGTTCCCCAACTTTGTGAACATAGTGGATCCTTGAACAATACAGGTATTGGAGGCTAACCCCTCACAGTCCAAAATCCAAGTATAACTTTTGATTCCCCAAAACCTTAACTACTAAGAGTCTACTGTTGAGCAGAAGCTTTACCGATAACATTAAATGCTTGACTAACACATACTTTGTGTATATATATATATATATATATATATATATAAAATATACTGTATTCTTCCAATAAGATAAGCTGGAGAAAATAATACGTTATTAAGAAAATCATAAAGGAGAGACAATACATTTACAGTACTGTATTATACTTATTGAAAAATATAAGTGGACCTTATAAGTGGACCTACTCAGGGGTGCCTGGTAGGCACAATCTGTTGAGAGTCTGACTCTTGGTTTCAGCTCAGGTCATGATCTCATGGTCCTGAGTTGGAGCCCTGTGCCAGGCTCCCTGCTCAGTGGGGAGTCTGCTTGAGAGTCTCTCCTTCTGCCCCTCCCACCGCTCCTGCTCTTTCTCTCTCTCTAAAATAAATAAATAAAATTGTTTTTTAAAAGATTTTATTTGTTTATTTTACAGACAGAAATCACGAGTAGGCAGAGAGGCAGGCAGAGGCAGGGGGGGTGAAGCAAGTGCCCCGCCGAGCAGAGAGCCCGATGTGGGGCTCTATCCCAGGACTCTGGGATCATGACCTGAGCCGAAGGCAGAGGCTTTAACCCACTGAGCCACTCAGGTGCCCCAAATAAGTAAATCTTTAAAGATAAAATAAATAAGTGGACCTGCCAGGTTCAAATCCATGTTTTTCGAGAGTCACCTGCACTAAAACCCTTTGCATTGTATACTTTAAATGGATAAATATTATTTTATGTGAGTTATATCTCAATTTCACTTTAAAATTTTTTTTAAGATTTTATTTTATCTGACACAGAGAGCGAGCACAAGCAGAGGGAGCAGCAGAGGAAGAGGGAGAAGCAGGCTCCCCGCTGAGCAAGGAGCCCTATGCAGGGCTCAATCCCAGGACTGTGGGATCATGACCTGAGCCAAAGGCAGACACTTAACCAACTAAGCCACCCAGGTGCCTCTATAACTCAATTTTTTTTTTTTTTTTTAGGGGAAAGCGCGAACACAGTCCCCCTCTACCACAAATTATGCAGTCGAGTTTCCCACATTTGGGGAAATCGCAGGGGTCAGCACATCCAGAGTGCAATGGAGAAGCCTCGCCCTGGGAAAACCACCTTCGTGATCATGGTATCTCCCCTGCCAGGTAAGTATATATAACTCAATTTTTAAAAAATCTGGCAGAACTGGGCCTCAAAAAAAAAGTTATTATTATAAAAGAATCAAAATGAAAAAAAGAGTAAAAGAAAGAAACAGAACAGGAAGGACAAATAAAAAAGTGTTAGATAAATTCCTGAATACACTAGAAAATTCTTTAAATGCTGTAGTTCAAAGTCAAATGTATCCACACAAGATCTATGAAAATCTAATTATATGCTATTTATAAACATCATCCTTCCCTATCAGGTTGTAGGAAAAGAGGAAGGAAATCAACAATTACTGGGTTCTTACTGTGTGCCCAGTCCTTTGCAAATTCCCTTATTTGACCTTTATAATCACCTTACAACATGGGAAGTTTTGTGCCCATTTTATAGACAAGGAAACTGGGTCACAGAATACTTAAATAATTTGTGCAAGGTCTAAAAAGTACCAAGACTGGCACTTGAACTTAGCTGTTTGATTCCAATTCTGCCACTCGTTCCAATGCACCACATAAGAAATCTAGACCATCACTCTGAAAGGAAGTCTCTTGCCCTTCCCTGATTCTGTGGTCCTTAAGGGTCCTGTCTCCTCCCTGAGCACCAGTGCTTCAAAGCTGCATAGGGTCAGTTCCCAGGGTATGTATGTGAGAGGCTGGGGGGTCCTAAGACAGAGTTAGACTTTCCTTTGCTTTGTCTCTCCTGGCCAGAGCAGAGTGTTGACATGTGGACCTCTCTGGGCTCCTGATACCCAGGAGAGGGCTTGGCTCAGCAAGCTTTTGTGAGCATGCACAAAACACCTTTTCTTTAGAGGGGAAGAAGGAAGATGATAATAATCAAAAGGGTATTATGAGAATTGGGCAGAGTAAGAGTATGTGGTCCACAAAGTCCTTCCTAGAGAGGTACCTGGGAATGATGAGCTTGTGGGCCACGTGCCTACCAGAGGACCTAACAAGAGGTCCTCCTAAGTAGAAATCACCAGAGTTATAGGAAATTTCTCCTTGTGGCACCCCTCATCCAATGTCTCCCCCTCCGGTCTTCCCACAAGTATGCACTATTTAAGGATCCCAGCTCCTATATACCCACTAGTACCTTGGACTGAATATATTTACTTATTCACTCAAAACATACTTTTGAGCCCCATTTCTGTGTCAGAATCCACGTCTTAGAATATTTAGGATGGAAATTCCTTGATATTTATTTATTTATTTTTGAGACAGTGTGCATGCGTGTGTGAGCAGGGGGCAGGAGGGGCAGAGGGAGAGAGAGAATGTGAAGCAGGTTGTATGCTCAGTATGGAGCCTGACTCAGGACTTGATCTCACGACACTGAGATCACAACCTGAGCTGTAATCAAGAGCCAGATGCTTAAATGACTGAGCTACCCAGGTGCCCCAGGAATTCCTTGACACTTTTAAAGAACAGGAAAAATTACCATTTATTAAGGGCTCCCTGTATACTGGGTACCATACTAAATGCTTTATCTCATTTAATTCTCCCAACAGCCCTAAAATTACAGTTGCTACCCTCATTTTACAGACAAGGAAACTGAAGTTCAGGTGTTAAGAAATTTGCCCAAGTTCACACAGCTAATAAATGGTTAGGCTCAGATTTAAGCCCAGGGTTCATGGACTCAAAAGTCCCAACACTTTACTATTATTCTACTTAAGACAATAATTCATTCATTCATGGGTCACACATTTAATGTGGACCTAATGTGTGCAGGGCCTTAGGGATACCAGAATAAATAAGTAGTGGAGAGGCTTAATCATAGTTGGGTTTCAGGACTGGAGGGTGGGAAATCAGAGCTTCATGAGGGCAGTGAGGAAGCTCCAGTAAATTATCCAGGAAGAGTTAATGACTTTTTAATGTAGAACACAGGCAAGGGTGGGTGGAGGAGAGGAAGGGATGTTTGGATGTAGAAGTAGGGGGAAAGTGCCTGAAGTCAGATGTTTAAACTAGCCTTAGTATTTGACCATCCATATATATTTTTTTCCTTTGAGCATCTACAATGTACCAGACTTCTCCTATCCATTATCTTATTTCATCTTTACAACCACTCCACTTTTTGACAAATGAGTTATTTCTAATCCCTTGCTACCACCCAACACTCAATTTAAGTTCATCTACTTTTGGGCAGAACCCACTTTCATTTTTTATTAATCTTCCAAGCAGAAGGTGGTGGTGGAGAGGTAGCCTGAATACATTTTGCTTTCTGAGGACAGTTCCTGCTCTTCTGTGTGGGACCCTCAGTCACTAAGTCTACTTTCTTTCTTTTCTTTTTTTTTTTTTTTTAATATTTTATTTATTTATTTGAGAGAGAGAGAATGAGAGCATGAGAAGGGAGAGATCAGAGGGAGAAGCAGACTTCCCGCCAAGCTGGGAACCCGATGTGGGACTTGATCCCAGGACTCCAGGATCATGACCTGAGCCGAAGGAAGTTGCTTAACCAACTGAGCCACCCAGGTGCCCTGAGTCTATTTTCTAGAACATGCTCAACTTTCTCCCCTGTAATATCAAGTGGGGGAGAAGGAAGAAACTCAAATGAGTAAAATGCAGGTCTGACCTCTAAGAGCCTAGGCACAGAGGAATGAAAAGTAAACAGTAGGATACAAAGTGACAAGGCTGTAACAGAAGCCTGCCGAAGCATTAGCCCAACTCTCTGAGATCTGAGAATGTATCCCAGAGAAGGTGGGCATATTTGAACCAGACCTTTAAGAATAAATAGGAGATCCTAAAGTGCAGGTGGTTAAGAAGTTCCAAGAATCCTCATTTGTAACATATCCTACGCTGAGCCGTTTCCTTAGGGCATGCTTAGAGCGTCTATTCTAGGGAATCAGACAGGGAAAGGTTGTGATAGGGGTGGCATGGGTTGGGAAACCAGGAGGCCAGGTTATGGGGCCTCAGAGCAGCTGCAGGAAAGCTGCTAGAAGAGACAGACCTCCCAGGAGGGCCCTCCGGCTCCGCACGTGGTCTGACCAGGAAGTGCGGGCAGTACTACGGGGAAGCCTTCCCATCACCGCCCGCGGACTGGGGCAAGGAAAGGGTAGAATAGTTACCATGCCATCCAGGAGCCTCCCTTCTGATTGGCCCGAGTTTCAGCAGCCCGACTGTCTCGGCTCCAAGACAGGGGGCGGAGCCTAGGCATAGCATCACCACCTTTCTCCCACAGCCCGCCCAGTGCACCCCAACGCAGCCACTCACAAGCCCACTTCGAGGGGGCCCTGTATGACATCACGACTCTCTCCCAGCCAATCGCGGCAGAGAGGGGCGGGACTACATGTCCCTCTCACCGCCCCTCCCCTTTCCTCTCCGTAACTCCTCAAGTCCCTCCTCTTCCCCCTCTCCCCTTCTCCCAAAGACCGCCTTCACGTTCGGTTTCAAAAGACTTGTTGCCCAATGAATAACAGGGCGGACTTAGAGTGGCGGAGGTGCCTGCCAATGCGCAGACAGCGAGGGCGGAGCGCCCGGAGTGAGCCTCTGACGGCGGGCGGCGTGTGACGCAGTCGGGCCCTCTGCGCGCTGCGCCCGAAGCGGCGGTCGGTGGCGGTGGTGGTAGCGGCGGCGACGGTTTCGTGGCGGCCGCGCGCTGCTCGCTGAGCGGCGGGTGGCGGAGGGGCCTAGGCCTCCACTCCTGACACTTCCCTTCCCCCGCCGCACCGCGGTAAGTCGGGAACCCGGGCGGTGGCGGCCCCGGACCGACAGGCTCCTCCTTTTCTCAGGGCGGGCGGGTGCGCGGAGGCCCTCCGCGCCGAAGTCTCGCGCCCCGGCGCAAACCTTCTGCCCGGAGGGAGGGGGCGGGGCCCTCAGCCCTGCGGCCCGGAGGCCGGGCTCTTCGGGCGCTGCGAGGGAATCGAGGTCGGTGGAGTCTGGGCCCCGGGGTCTCCCGTTGCAGTCTACGCGGAGGGAGCGACCACGTATCTGGTGGTACTCATTCATTTGCCCAGCGGTGATTAGGTGGGCGGGCCTTTTGCGGGGGCAGCGTCTTAGGACCCTGAATTGGGTCTCCCCAGCACTTCCCTTGACTGTCGGTGCTGGATAGGCTTTAACTTGCCTTTGGCGTCTCCTCGGGGGAAAATTTGCAGCCCGAGGTTTAGGGTGGGTGGGTCGGGAGTTTGTTAGTTTTTTAAAATAATATTTGAAAATTAAGGACGGTTTAGTGGAGTAAAAGGTTATTTTCTGTCCTCCCACGTGTTCCATGTAAATCTGGATGAGGAGAAAGATATGATTTCTGGATTACTATAGCCATAGAGACCTAAGAAATTAAGCCAGCCCCCTACCGTACATCACGTGCAAGTTTTATAGGTAGAGAAACTGAGGTCCAGAGAAGGGACAGGATTAGCCAATACCAGATCTGATTCAGTCTAGAAATTTTTCTCCTGTATCACCCTCCCATTATTTGAAGGTTCCCTTTGGGAGTTAGCGGGGGAGCATTCGGTAGTTAGAAGCAGCCTTTGATCGCGTTTCTGATCTGGTTGGTACCACTTCTGTTTGTGTAAAGGCAGAAGCTTCATTTGCGGTACCCTAACCCAAACCATGAGAACTAAAAAGTTGGTTAAAGAATGTCAGTGATATACATGTATTGGAAACGAAACAATAAGACTGCATGTCTGGCTAATTTCCTATTCCAAATCTGAAATTTTTATTTGTATCAGCTGCTGGGGACTCAGAAGAAAGAACCCAATTAGTGACTCATAACGTTATTGGAATAGAAAGCAGGATATACAGATAAGACTTAGAAAATAGGCATTGGTAATTTTGTGGTTCTTGTATCATGAAAGTCATAGGATTCAAAGTATTTTAGTTGGATAAGGTGAGAAAATGAAACTGTTTGGAAGAAGAAACTAACTGGAAGAAAGAAAAGAGCAGTGATCATTCCCTGTGACAGTCTTATAAATTCAGAAAGAAGTGCTTGTTAACTGGGTGACAGATGATTTGTTTACTTGGTGGAAGAAGTTAGGCTATTAAAAAAACAAACCCAGAACTTGGACAAATTGGAGGTACTGGGAAATACTTTGATAAGAGTTATTTTTTCACTCTTCAGTAAGATTTGAGGAAATTGAATTAAAAGTTGCCACTTTGGTCTTTTCACACTGGTCAGATTGTCACTTTGTTGTTGTTTAGCTGACAAGGCAAAAACTGAAAACTAGCGTGTAAGAGCAGAAAAGTACAGTAGTCTAAACACAGAGATGTGAACAGAGTGTATTTTCTGTGACATTTTCTCAGTTCAAGCATCACCCTCTTCTGGGAAGCCTTTCCTGGCATTGTCTCCTGCAAGCTTCCATAACACTTATTTGATACTTCTATTTATAGCACAAATCATTTTGTATTTTAGCTGTTTGTTATTAGACTGTGGTAAAATATATTTGTCTTTTTTTAAATATTTGTCTTTTTTTTTTTATTTTTTTAAAAATTTATTTGTCAGAGAGAGAGGGGGAGAGAGTGAGCGAGCACAGGCAGACAGAGTGGCAGGCAGAGGCAGAGGGAGAAGCAGGCTCTCCGCCAAGCAAGGAGCCGGATGTGGGACTGATCCTAGGACGCTGGGATCATGACCTGAGCCGAAGGCAGCTGCTTAACCAACTGAGCCACCCAGGCGTCCCGAATATTTGTCTTTTTAAAATATTTATTAAGATAGAGGGAAAGAGAGAGGGGGAGAGGGAGAGGGAGAATCCAGACAGACTCCCCGCTTGTGCAAAGCTGTGTGGGGCTCGGTCTCATGACTCTGAGATCATGACCTGAGCTGAAATCAAGAGTTGGATGCTTAACCAACTGAGCCAACCAGGAACCCCTGTCTTATCTTTGTATTCAGGTTGCTTGGCACATAGTAGGCATTCAGTGTTTATTTGAAGGGATAAACAAATATGGAACAGCTAAACCTAAAATAGTCTATAAAAAGACTGGGTATATGTGTGCTCCTGAAATATGGGGCCTAGATAAGAGGACTCATACCGTTCATATATTACATGGTGCTTTGGTACCTGACTTTATTCATGTCTACTACTAGCTCCTAGATAGCTAAGAGCAAATAGAACTTTTAGGGAACCAATTTCACAGCTTGGAAGAAATTGGGTATATTATTTTATTGTGATATCTTTATTGTAGCAGTTAACCTAGGAAGTAAGGGATAGTAGTAGTGATGTTTAATTTCTAACAGAGTGCCCGTCTATATAATTATGCAATTTGTTGTAAGGTTAGGGAACTAAGAAATTTTTGGAGATTTAACAATTTAAGTAATAGAGGGGGATGCCTAAGTGGCTTAGTTGGTTAAGCGGCTCCCTTCAGCTCAGGTCCTGGTCCTAGGGTCCTGATATCGAGCTCTGCATCAGGCTCCCTGCTCATTGGGGAGCCTGCTTCTACCTCTCCCTCTCCTCCTGACTTGTGTTCTCACTCACTCTGCTCTCTCTCTCTAATAAATAAATCTTAAAAAAAAAAAAACCACACACACACACAATATAGGTAGTAGAGGGTAAGGTATATATATACAGCGTTTCTTTTTTTATTTTAAAGATTTTATTTATTTGACAGAATGAGAACTCACAAGTGGGCAGAATGTGGGGGCGAGGTTGGGGAGCAGGCTTCCAGCTTAGCAGAGAGCCCGATTCGGGGCTTGATCTCATGACCCCGAGCCAAAGGCAGAGGCTCAACCCATGAGCCACCCAGCCGCCCCATATACAGTGTTTCTTGAGAATTTGGAGCATTTCTTTGGGTTTGGAATTGAATCTGAGTATTTGGCATAGTAGGTCTCTAGAGAAGATTTTTCAGCCTCTGCCCTGTTGATGTTTTGGGCCAGATAATTCTTTTTGTTTGGGAGCTATGTTTTGTATTGTAGGATGTTTAGCAGTGTTCCCCAAATCTACCCAACTCCCTGAGTTGTAACAGTTAGGGGTCTCCACATATTGTCGCATGTCCACTGGGAGGCAACATTGCCCTGATTGAGAGATCACTGCTTTTGAGAAAACATTACCAGTATTTCAGTAAAGTCATACGTTTAACTTGCCTGATGTATGCTTGTAAAGTCAGCTAACAGATTGCATCTTTTTTTTTTTAAGATTTTATTTATTTATTTATTTGACAGAGAAGGAGGGGAGAGCAAGCACAAGCAGGGAGAGCGGCAGGCAGAGGGAGAAGCAGGCTCCCCACTGATCAAGGAGTCTGATGTGGGGCTCGATCCCATGACCCTGGGATTACGACCAGAGCCGAAGGCAGCCGCTTAACTGACTGAGCTGGCCAGGTGCCCCTAATAAATTGCATCTTGTTAAAGTGTCCTTGAGGGTGCCTCGGTGGTTCAGCCTTCGGCTCAGGTCGTGGGATCCAGTCCCTCATTGGGCTCTCTGCTCCACGGGGAGCCTCCTTCCTCCTCTCTCTCTGCCTGCCTCTCTGCCTATGATCTCTGTCAAATAAATAAATAAAATATTAAAAAAAATAAAGTGTCCTTGAAAAACCCTTAAGTTATCAAAATCTGGTATCAGGAAGCTGAAAAGCTAAGAGTCCTAGTGTCTCTTTATTTCTGTGGTATCCTCCCTTTTTCCAGGATAGAAATCAAGGTCTTGTTTGAAAGGGGATAGGCCATTGGGAAAATAAAGCAATATCTTTCTCTTTTTGTGAAGAGGGCAAAAAGAGCTTGTAGTTGGATTGATGTAATTAAATGTGGTGCTATGGAATTCCATTATTTTTCCATTTCACTGGTAGTTATATGCATCGATCGGTGTCTTGTCCCATTTTACTGACACAGAATTGTCTTATTGAAGAGTTTGTACTTAATTCAGCGTAATTGCAGTTTTGTAGTAGAGAAATAAAAATTATTAAAATACAGCTCTAATTAGCTAAGTCTGATACGTGAGTTTAAACTGGTGGGTGGTGGGTAAATTGGAAGATGTGAAACTGGAGTCTGGCAGACAAATTAGGAGGAAGATATAGCAATAGTGTAGTGTAGCAGTTCTCAAAATTTGAGATCTTTGTACTCCTTTATACTTTTAAAAATTATTGAAGATTCCAGACAGCTTTTTTTATGTGGGTTATATCTATTCATATTTACTATACTAGAAATTAAAGCTTCAAAAGATATTGACTTAATAATAAACTCATTTGTTAACATAACAGTTTTATGAAAAATTATTAAAAAATTTAGTGACAAGGGTGATGGTGTTTTACATGTTTGTAAATCTTTTTGATGTCTGGCTTAGTAGAAGATCACTGGATTTGCAGATCTTTTGCATTCACAGTTGATAAGTTGTTTTGATTGAAGTATGTGAAAAAAAATCCCAGCCTCATACAGATGAGTAGACAGAGAAGAGGAATGTTTTAATAATCTTTTCAAATAATTGTAGATATTCTCCTTTGACACTACACTCAAACATTTCTTTATTTATTGACAGAGAAAGAAGGCATAGGCAGAGGGAGAAGCAGGCTCCTCGCTGAGCAGGGAGCCCCCGGCGATGTGGGACTCAATCCCAGGGCCCTGGGATCATGACCTGAGCCAAAGGCAGGCACTTCACGACTGAGCCACCCAGGCGTCCCAAACGTTTCTAAAGACTTGTTGCAATATGGAATCTGAAGCCATATTATTATTACTTTTTAAGATTTTATTTATTTAAGGAGTACCTTGCTGCCTGGTTGAGTGCCTGCCTCCAGGTCAGGTCATGATCCTGGAGTTTCAGGATCAAGCCCCACATCAGGCTTCCTGCTTACATGCTGTCTGGTTCTTCCTCTGCCCCTACCTCTGCTTATGCGTGCGCGCACTCGCGCTCTCTCTCTCTCTCTCTCTCTTTCAAATAAATAACTAAATAAGAATCTTAAAAAAAAAAAAGATTTATTTGAGAAAGAGCACGCATGAACTCATTCAGCAGAAGGGAGGGAGGGGAAGAGGGAGAAGCAGATTCCCTGCTGAGCAAGGGAGCGGGATGTGGAACTCTGTCCTAGGACTCTGGGATCATGAGCTGAGCCGAAGCTGACTCTTAACTGAATGAGCCACCCAGGTGCCCTGAAGCCATATTATTGAACTTAGTACAGTGTTACATTTAAATTTCATTGGTTTGTCTGGCACTTTGAATGGATATTTACTCATGCATAATTTTATGACATCGTACATTGGTCATTAAGAAATCATTGGTTCACTGGGTAATGTAGTTCTTCCAAATGTTGACAAATTTAATTATACAGTTGTTAACATTTCCACCCATCTCATCAGATAAGTCTTTTAAGAATGAGCTGACAAGCTCATAGTGGCAGGCACAATTCTCATTTTCACTTCAAATCTGAATAACCATAGTTTGTCATTTATTCTCTGAAGTAAAAATGGTGTTCCATGAAAAATCAGCTGGTTCAGCTTTCTACTCAGGTAATCATACAGGTGTTTTTCTTTGAGATAGCTCTTGTATTTCCATGTACAGAAGCGCTTTTGAGTATTTACCATTTTCTCTCAAAGAATAATCACGGAATATTTTTAAAAATGTGTACTGAAATGTCAGGAATTAATACAATCAGTAATTTTTACAACTTCATTAAAGGCATTCACATGAAAGTATTTTTTGTGTGTGCTGTGTATGGCAATGAAGAATTCAGTAACTTTTGTTTTTGTTTTTTATATATTTATTTGTCAGAGCGAGCACAGGCAGACAGAGTGGCAGGCAGAGGCAGAGGGAGAAGCAGACTCCCTGCTGAGCAAGGAGCCCGATGTGGGACTTGATCCCAGGACACTGGGATCATGACCTGAGCCGAAGGCAGCCACTTAAACAACTGAGCCACCCAGGCATCCCCAGTAACTGTTTTGTAGTTTGGGTCATTGTCCTGATTCATGCTCAGGCTCCAGCAGTTTTATACACCACTGCTTTTGCCCCCTAGTGCTGAGGTTAGTACAGTTAAAAAAAAAGAAAGTAAATAATGCCTTAGTATTGTTATGAACATAGTTTCGACTTCATGGACACTCTGAACGAGGTCTCAAGGACTTTCAGGGGCCTTCAGACCTCATTTTCAGAATCACTAATCTAGAAAGGACAGTGATTTTTCACATCAGTTCTTTGAAAGCACTCTGCTGGTAGAGTTCTACTGAACCTGTTGCTCTTTACTTTGGCCAGAGCAGCTTCTGTGTTGGGTTCCATAGCTAAAAATACTTGAAAACCACTAATCAAGAGAAGAAAGAACTGACTGAATCAGGACTGTTGTTCAGGAAGGGAGCAGTTCATGCTTCATGAATGCATGTTGCACTCATCACTTCATACCTTATTTATTTCTGCATGCTCCTTTGACATAGAGACTTCTGGTGTCTACACACCTTCTTGGTGGATTAAGCTTCTTAAGAAATAGGGGAGGGGATCCTGGGTGGCCCAGTGGGTTAAGCCTCTGCCTAATGCTCAGGTCATGATCTCAGGGTCCTGGGATCCAGCCCCACATCGGGCTCTCTGCTCCGGGGGAGCCTGCTTTCCCCCCTCTCTCTCTGCCTACTTGTGATCTCTCTCTGTGTCAAATAAATAAATAAAATCTTTAAAAAAAAATAGATGAATGGATTTGTAGATTAAAGGTGACTTGTTGGGACGCCTGGGTGGCTCAGTGGGTTAAGCCTCTGCCTTCGGCTCAGGTCATGATCCCAGTGTCCTGGGATCGAGTCCCACATCGGGCTCCTTGCTCGGCGGGAAGCCTGCTTCTCCCTCTGCCTCTGCCTGCCTCTTTGCCTGTGCTCGCTCACTCTCTCTCTCTCTCTCTGACAAATAAATAAATAAATAAAATCTTAAAAAAAAAAAAAGGTGACTTGTTGGGAACGAGACTAGAGAGGTGAGATGAGTGGAAGAGAATGATCAGAGTGACCTCTGTGTGGAGCAAGTGTTTGTTTTTTATTATTTACAGTGGTATTTTATGGTTATATTAAATGGTCAGTAGAGGACACTGAAGTATTGTGAGATCATTTTATGTATGGTGATCCAGCTGGGCATTGAGCAGTCAAGGCTTAGAGCGAGGGGAAATTAATTTACATTTTTCTTACTAAAAGTATTATAAAAATATTTGTTGAAAAGCTAAACAAAAACCTGCTTTTGGGTGTAGAGGTTACTTTAAAAAAAATTTAAAATCTTAGGAAAACACCAACCAACCTACTTTTGAGGAGCTCTAGTCTGAGGCATCTTTGTCCTTCAGTGTGGGCTGGATAATCCCTGTTGTTAATTGTAGACATAGAGGTCTGAAAGGTTGAATATCCTGACAAGTACAGTTACACAGTAGCAAGTGGCAGGGTTTCTTAAATTCCTTTTTAACTTTTTTGAGTTAATTTTAGATTTTCAGAGAATTGCAAAGATAGTAAGTGGTGGAGAGTTTTAAATACAGATTTGTGTTACTCCAGAACTGATGTACTCTTTTCACTACTTCTGTTTTTCAAATGAAGGTTATGTTAGTGGAGTGAAAATGCTACTCAGCACTGCAAGGAAAGGAGCTCAATTAGAAAATATAGATTATTTTAAATTAATTTACACCTTAATGGAAGAAATTAAGCAAAATCCAGATGCTTTCTACTAGAGCAGCAAACAGCTCATACACTCACGGGGCTGGTATGACGACAAATATATTGCATAATTAAAAGCAGCTGAGAGGCATTAGTTTACGTAATCATGTTTGGAATGGGGGAGGGGAAGGGGATGTGTTTTTATACTGATAAGAGTCTGAAGGGTCTAATCTGGGACAGTGTGGAATAGGTGAGGCTTGAACAGCAATTTTTATTTTTTATGTTTATTTATTTTTTTAAAATTCTTACGTAATCTCTACACCCAGTGGGGCTTGAACTGAAAATCCTGAGATCAGGAGTCGCATGTTCTACCCACTGAGCCAGCCAAGCGCCCCAGATATTTTTCTCTTTCTTTTTAAAAATATTTTATTTATTACTGGGGCACCTAGTGGCTCAGTTGATTAAGTGTCTGCCTTCAGCAGGTTGTGATCCCAGAATCCTGGATTCAGGTCCCACATCGGGCTCCCTCCTTGCAGGGAACCTGCTTCCCCTTCTCCTCCCTGCTCATGCTCTCTCTTGCTATCACCCTCTCTCTCAAATAAATTAAAAAAAAACATTTTTTTAAAGATTTTATTTGTCGGGGCGCCTTTGCAATTCTCTTTGTCGTGGCTCAGTGGGTTGAAGCCTCTGCCTTCGGCTCGGGTCATGATCCCAGCCCTGCATCCCTGCATCGGGCTCTCTGCTCGGCAGGGAACCTGCCTCCCCTTCTCTCTGTGCCTGCCTCTCTGCCTACTTGTGATTTCTGTCAAATAAATAAATAAAATCTTTTAAAAAAAAGTTAAAAGATTTTATTTATCATTTTTTAAAGATTTTATTTATTTGACAGAGAGAGAAGGAGAAGCAGGGAGCCTGGTGTGGGGTTTGATCCCAGGACACTTGGATCATGATCTGAGCTGAAGGCAGACGCTTAACTGACTGAGTTATATAGGCGCCCCAAGATTTTTTTTTTTTTTTATGTAATTGCTACACCCACCTTGGAGCTCTGACTTACAGTTCCAAGATCCAAGAGTCACACACTCCCCCAACTGAGCCAGCCAGGTGCCCCTGAACATCAATTTTTAGAAAGAAAAAGTGAGGGGGTGCCTGGGTATCCCAGCTCAGCGAAGAGCCTGCGTCTCCCTCTCCCTCTGCTGTTCCCCCTGCTTATACTGTCACTCTCTCTGTTAAATAAAGAAATAAAAATCTTTAAAAAAACAAAAGAAAAAGAAAAAGGGACATAGTTTTTAGAGAAAAGCAAATGTTCTAACAAAAGGAATGGCTTAATCTGAGATTGATCATAGGAAGGATACAATAAAACAAGAGGATAGCAGGTGGTTTTGCTGGGATGTGATATCTGGTGATTAAGACTAAGCTAACTTTTTGGAATTCTGCCTAACTCTCCCATCCCTTTTCTATTCAAGGCAAAAAGTAACAGTTATTTTTCCATTGAGTTTAACTGTGGATGATAATTCCTGTCTATTCTAGTATTTTTGTGAAGATTAGATGAAAGGATATATGAAAAAGTACTTTGTAAGCTGGGAAGTAGTACTTCATTCATCTAACAATTATTTATTGTTTTTGCTCTTTACTTAGAGTTTGGTACAAAGGAACTCAGTGAAGTGGAGAGGAAAAATTACTTCCAGTTGTGTAACTTTCTGTTGTCAGAGAGCGTCAGGCTTGCTTAGTCATTCAGATAGTGCTTAAAGTTGGCAATTACTGGGTTGTTACCATGTTTGAGGGACTGTCCACCACTCTTCTGGAAGAAAACTGAGGTCGATCTTTGTTCCCAGAGTTCACAAAGCGCACAAAAGTTGAATGTTTATGAAGCTTCATTTGGGATAGTGGGGGAATACTGGACTACTGATGTCTGTTATTAAGGTTTCCTCTTTCTTATATCTGACAGTCTTTTTTTTTTTTTTAAGATTTTATCCATTTGAGAGAGTGAGTGCATGCAGGGTGGGGGAAGGGCAAAGGGAGAGGGAAAAGCAGACTCCCTGGTGAGGTGGGAGCCAGTCCCAGGCTCCATCCCAGGACCCCAAGATCATGACCTGAGCCAAAGTCAGAAATGGAATTGACTGAGACATCTGACAGTCTGAATTACTAATTAGAAGATCGAGCACAGGGCACCCCTGGGTGGCTCAGTGGTTTAAGCGCCTGACTTTTTTTTTTTTTTTTTAAGATTTTATTTATTTATTTGACAGACAGAGATTACAAGAGAGGCAGGCAGGGAGAGAGAGGAGGAAGCAGGCTCTCCGTGGAGCAGAGAGCCCGATGTGGGGCTCGATCCCAGGACCCTGGGATCATGACCTGAGCCGAAAGCAGAGGCTTTAACCCACTGAGCCACCCAGGTGCCCCGTGCCTGACTCTTGATTTGATCTCAGCTCATGTCTTGATCTCAGGATAGTGAGTTTAAGCCATATTAGGTTCCACGCTGGGTGTAGAGCCTACTTAAAAAAGATTAGCACAAAGAACAAAGTAAATTATTTAATGGCATTGTTTCTCTCTGTATAGGACTATTTCACTTTAATCTTTTCTTTTTAAATATGTCTTACCAAAAAAAAAAAAATTGCAGTGAGTGTAAGTACATCTATCCATAGAGGAAGTGGTTAATCTTTGCAGGAAAGTTCTTCTAGGCCACATAAATTGTCATTCCATAAGAGCAAGCAGTTTCCTTTCTGATGATTGGAATTGTCATGGTTGCCAGAGAATTGTCTCTTTCTCCTGATAGGGCTGGATTAATAGTGCCAAATTTTGGTTTTACAGCTTTCTTATTTATAGTGAATGCAAAGTCATTTTACCTTTAGTTGCCAGTGTTCTTTCTCTAGGAGCTCTAGGCTCTATACACACAGCTAATAGTCAAAAATAGCTTTGTGATCATACTCAATTTCACCATTTGTAAAATAGAGATCAAAATACCTACCTCTTTGGATTCTTGGGAGGTTTATATAAGATAATTTGTAAAGTGTACTTAGGCCACTGCCTGGGACATAGTAAGAATTAAAATGTTAGCTACTATTTCAGTTTGGGACAGGTCTGTTTGTTTATTTATTTATTTATTTTTTGGGGGGGACAGGTTAATATATTTAAAAGGATAAAGGTTTGAATGTGATATGCCTTTAAACTTTTTTTAAAAGATTATTTATTTGACAGAGAGAGACACTGTGAGAGAGGGAACACAAGCCGGGGGAGAGGGAGAAGCAGGCCTCCTGCCGAGCAGGGAGCCCAGTGCAGGGCTCCATCCCAGGACCCTAGGATGATGACCTGAACCAAAGGCAGACGCTTAATGACTGAGCCATCCAGGCGCTCCTAAACCCTTTTTTTTTTTTTTTTTTGCTATGCCTTTGAACTTAAATGGACTTAGAAGTTCCACTCACAACAATCTCTAGCATTACTTCCTCCCCTTTTAAAAAATTTTTTTAAAAAGATTTTTATTTATTCATTTGACAGTTCACAAGTAGGCAGAGAAGCAGGCAGAGAGAGAGAAGGGGGGGGAAGCAGGCTCCCTGCTGATCAGAGAGCCCAGTGTGGGACTCGATCCCAGGACCCTGAGATCATGACCTGAGCTGAAGGCAGAGGCTTAACTCACTGAGCCACCCAGGCATCCTCCTCCCTTTTTTTTAAGAGAGAGGGGGAGATCTCTAGTGTGAGTGAGGGAGGGGCAGAGTAAGAGAGAGAATCTTAAGTAGGCTCCATGCCTGATGTGGGACTCAGTCTCACAAACCCAAGATCATGACCTGAGCCAAAATCAAGAGTCACATGCTCTGACAACTGAGCTAGACAGGACACCCACATTTATTTATTTATTTATTTATTTGACAGAGAGAGACACACAGCGAGAGAGGAAACATAAGCAGGGGAAGTGGGAGAGAGAGATGCAGGTTTCCCGCTGAGCAGGCAGCCCGATGTGGGGCTCAGTCCCAGGACCCTGGAATCATGACCTGAGCCAAAGGCAGACGCTTAATGAATGAGCCACCCAGCGCCCCCCCTTTTAAAAAAATTTTTAATTTTTAATTTTTTTTATTTTTATTTTTTAATTTTTTTTTTATTTATTTGTCAGAGAGAGACAGAGAGAGAGAGTGCGAGAGAGCGAGCACAGGCAGGCAGAGTCAGAGAGAGAAGCAGGTTCCCTGCCGAGCAAGGAGCCCGATGCGGGACTCGATCCCAGGACGCTGGGATCATGACCTGAGCTGAAGGCTGCCGCTTAACCGACTGAGCCACCCAGGCGTCCCAATTTTTAATTTTTTAAATTTCTTTTCAGTGTACCAGAATTCATTGCTTATGCACCACACCCAGTGCTCCATGCAATATGTGCCCTCCATAATACCCACCACCAGGCTCACCCAACCTCCCACTCCCCGCCTCTTCAAAACTCTCAGGTTGTTTTTCAGAGTCCATAGTCTCTCATGTTTCGTCTCCCCCTCCAATTTCCCCCAACTCCCTTCTCTCCATCTCCCCATGTCCTCCGTGTTATTTCTTTTTTTTTAGATTTTATTTATTTATTTGACAGAGATCACAAGTAGGCAGAGAGTCAGGCAGAGACAGAGGAGGAAACAGGCTCCCTGCTGAGCAGAGAGCCGGATGTGGGGCTCGATCCCAGGACCCTGGGATCATGACCTGAGCCGAAGGCAGAGGCTTTAACCCACTGAGCCACCCAGGCGCCCCCTCCGTGTTATTTCTTATGCTCCACAAATAAGTGAGACGATACTGACTCTCTCTGCTTGATTTATTTCACTCAGCATAGTCTCTTCCATTCTCTGTCCATGTTGATAGAAAAGTTGGGTATTCATCCTTTCTGATGGAGGCGTAATACTCCATAGTGTATATGGACCACATCTTTCTTATCCATTCATCTGTTTAAGGGCATCTTGGTTCTTTCTTCAGTTTGGCTACCGTGACCATTGCTGCTGTGAACATCCCCCCCCTCCTTTTTTTAATGGGAGAATAGAGTTAGTACAGATTATCTGCATCCTCTAGATCTTTTTTGTTGTTGTTGCTGTCTGCATCCTCCTAGATCTTTTTTGTTGTTGTTACTGGTAATAGAAGAAATAAACATGAGGAATAAGTTTGGGTCCTCTGAATTCTTTGCCCCATATATCATTTACCTTCCTTTCTCCATAGGCAACCATTTTCATGTATTTTTTTCTAGTCTCCCCTTTTACTCGTACTGTGTATATACATATCAGTAAATAAGAGTGTATTTTCTTTTCTTTTTTATATAATCTGCCAAATGTATCTTTTTGCAGTTTGCTTTTTTTCATTAAACATCTTTTACTTGAAATAACTCTCTAAGGTAACTTTGTCCAAATGTTCTGGTGGTGTCCTATTCTTGATACCATATCCTGGGTACATACATAGCAGAGTGCTCTGATTTACTTCTTCAGTTGGATAATTTAAGGTTAAAGACCTCTGTTTAATGAACTGATAAGTATATTTATTTATGCTTATTATATGAGGGAAGCTGAGCTCTGGTCGTAAAATACAAGGCCAGATAGGATAGGTACACAAATACCTATTCTTACCTGTGTACCTTATTTAACTTGGTCCTCATTTCCTCTCTTGTCTTTGTAGTCCTCCAAGGTCCAGTTCACATTCTAAATCCCCACAAATTTTTCCTCATATTTCCTGCTCACATTCTAATTTTTACTTCCTGTAGTGCTTCCTGGCACTTACTGCTTTTCCAGTTTTAAACATGTGGGTCCTTTTTCTGATTATATCAGAAATAATTAATCAGAAATCAGAAATTGAGAAAAA